>QLTV01002265.1:3111865-3137370 GCA_003457575.1 Thermophis baileyi | reverse complement strand
ATGGGGGGGGGGTGTAGAAGAGAATCTGAAGGCATGCAACCAGCTTCTTTTCGCTTTTAGAGTTTTGAGCCTGCCAATTTCAGATGTTAATAAGTCTTTTAAAAGTCTCTGAAATTAATCCTCCCTTAACAAGCTCTGAGTGCGAGGAGAATATCAGGCAGGTTTCTTTTGTAAGCAATAAAATTTAAAGGTTTGAATAGACGTGTTGATTAGGCAAGGCTAATAATCCTTTTTTACTGTTCTGAATCAAGCATAGATTGGTTATGCTATCATCAGGCAGCTTAACAAGACGCAATGGTACATTCAATCAGATTATATTTTATTCTTCAGGCATCCTCTCCCGGTATATTCTTGAAAGTGACTTCCTTTGGGATAGTGTACTTCAATTACTCCCGCCCCCCCAGGCATACTTCAATGACCAATAAGAGTACACAGTTATGCTCACATGCCATGGACTACATGGCATGGACTACATTCCCCAGAATGCTATNAGGCAGCGTAACAAGACGCAATGGTGCATTCAATCAGATTATATTTTATTCTTCAGGCATCCTCTCCCGGTATATTCTTGAAAGTGACTTCCTTTGGGATAGTGTACTTCAATTACTCCCGCCCCCCCAGGCATACTTCAATGACCAATAAGAGTACACAGTTATGCTCACATGCCATGGACTACATGGCATGGACTACATTCCCCAGAATGCTATGTCTTAAAGAGACAGTTCTTAATTCTAGGCTAAACCCTTGATAAGCCAGCACAGAATGGGTGGAATGTCTTCTTCTAGGCTTGGCAGGAGATGCTGTTGGAGTGACAGGGCATGAAGGATAAGGAGGATGGCTGACAGAGCCAAGAGTCAGAGCATCTTTGGCCAAGGAGAAAAACTGGGAAGGAACCTGTGGCAGCTGAAGCCAAAGAAGGAACCTGCAAGATGAGCAGAAAGGAAAATTTGGCTCTGGAATATAGATTCAGGGCTGGATAACTTTGCACGTTTGCATTACGGAGAGAAGTTGTTAGCATTCTGTACTGAAGATAAGTGTGGGAGGGGGTACAAACAAGCAACTAAGCATTTTGTATTATAAAGTAGAAATTTACATCTTTTAGTTAAGATCTGTTCGCAAATTGCATAGTTTGGTTTATTAGTGCACATATTTATGCCAGATCACCACAGACAGATAGATACACATAAATGCTCGGCCCTAAAATTCTTGTAAATACACCATGCACTAAGCTTATGAAGCAATAAACATATTTTATATACTTGTTAGTCTGGCCTCGTCCTTATCCATTCCCACCCTCCAACATTATTTTTGTTGTTTTGTTATTAGAAGATTTAGAGGCCACCTGGTTTCAGAACAAATCTGGGTGACTTACATTAAAAATAAAACAGAAAACAATAAAAAGAAAAGCCTATGGATCCATATAAACATAATACTGAACAAAATGTATAAGCACCCTAAACCAGGCCCAGGGAAAACTGCCAAAATTTTAAGTACTTCCAGAAAACTATCAGGGTGAAAGTGAAACAGATCAGGGGGCGGCGGGGGGGGGGTATCAACCTTTATTTTAAACTAAAAGTTTCTGTGTAGAGTTGATGTCTTCCAAATGGGTTGACACTTCTCAAAATTCCTACATCCCAACACAGCTCTGTTTGAATGCTTCCAACAGAGGGGAGCCCATCATTTTTCTAGTAATAGTTCCAATGTCAAACTTCTGTTACTCACTTGGCAAAAAACACATTTTAGTGGGCATGTTCATAACATGTGGGAAAGGGGTTTTTTATATTTAATTTTGAATATTTAGTACAACTAAAAGGCATAGTTAATTTCATATCCAGTGATAAGAGAAAAAGGTCTTAGCTGATGTTGAATGTGCCTGCTTGCTTCCATACAGGAAATCAGACTATTACACTATCATTTAGGCATACATACACACACACAAATACACAGATTCATACATACACGTACAAAGAATGAATTGGAACTCTAGAAATTCCATCATCATCAGCATCCTAGTACTGTACAATCTCTCAAATCAACTAAAAGACCCCGTTTCAATGTAGGACATACTATATGCCCGTGATGGCGAACCTATGGCACGCGTGCCAGAGGTGGCACGCAGAGCCCTCTCTTTGGGCACACGTGCCGTCGCCAGCTGCTCTTCTGGTTTCCCGCATGCATATGCGCGCCAGCCAGCTGCTCTTTGCGCGTGCCGGAGCTCCAGAAACCCGAAGACCAGCTGGCTGTGCACTGGCATGAGCACTGGCCGCCTGGTCTTCGGGTTTCCGGCGCTCCGGCACGCGCGAAGAGCAGCTGGCCGGTGCACATGCACGTGCCGGAAACCACAAGACCAGGTGGCCGGCTCGTGCATGCGTACTGGCCCATTTGGTCTTCGGGTTTCCGGGGCTCTGCGCGTGCGAAGACCAGCTGGTCTTCGAGTTTCCAGGGCCCAGAAGGTTCGTCATCACTGCTATATTCCATGCTGGACCCCTTTAGATGAGTATAGAAAATGACTAGACCTTGAGTAAGCAAACAGGTTGCCTATATATGAGCATACCTGAATGATTTGCATATCATGGACAATCTCACAAAAGTCACGACCATTCAAAAAAGATCCTATTATTGGAAGGAAAATGGATAAAAATTGCTCTCAGATTTTGTCTCCCACAATCCCAGTTCTCTATCTGGTTTACTGTTTTTCAGCAGGTGGGCTGCATCCCAGCATTATTTCTATTTTCTAAGAATGCCTATGGGATCCATGGCTTAGAGACCAATCGGCATTTTTACAGCATAGCATATCAACTTTCCATCTTATTTTTTTAAGTTAAAAAAAAATTTTTTTTAAAGCATTATTTTCCCTTCAAATGCTGGAGACCATTGTTTTCCCCAGTCTGCTTTTAAGATAGATCATGGCTGGGCATAATGCAAATAACAGTTCTATTATTTTATTCATGGGATGTTGCCAAAAGAAGATACACATTATTGGCAGAAGCACAGAGGCTGAAACCTAGCCATTTTCTAGTGCCTGGAGGAACTAACTCAAGCATTATGAAATTGACCAGATGGGGTTCTCTGACTAGATCAGGTTGTACAGAACTGGCAAAGCACCAAAAGAAGGTTGGAAGGGAGGCAAAAAACCCACCCTTCAATTTCTGCATCGCCTAAAGTGTCTAGAAAAAACTTGATTTTTCGCTTTAAAAATAACCCTCTGTATTAAATATACAAAACCCGAGGCATGACAATTAGAACCCAGACATGTTTGTATTGGAGACACTTCCGAAGTGTCAATTCTTTACCATTTTTATTCTATTCTACTTTACGTAGGGGTAGAGTTAGCAAACAAGCAACTCCCTATTTTCTATCTTAATCTTGACCCTGTATTCCCTGGTTGGGAGATTTATGCATTTTGGTTTTTCTTTTGGTCTGCTTCCTACAGATTGCAGAGATTATTTCCTTTCTTCTCCTTTTCTCTATCATAAGACTTGACAGCTCAGAAATGCAGATCTCATATTGGAACATATAAAGCAGTGGTGAAATCCAATTTTTTTTTACTACCAGTTCTGTGGGCGTGGCTTGGTGGGCGTGGTGTGGCTTGGTGGGCGTGGCTTGGTGGGCGTGGCAGGGGAAGGTTACTGCAAAATCCCCATTCCCTCCCCACTCCTGGGGGAAGGATACTGCAAAATCCCCATTCCCTCCCCACTCTGGGGCCAGCCAGAGGTGGTATTTGCCGGTTCTCCAAACTACTCAAAATTTCCGCTACCAGTTCTCCGAACTACTCAAAATTCCGCTACCGGTTCTCCAGAACCTGTCAGAACCTGCTGGTTTCACCCCTGATATAAAGTACTTATTATTTTGGACCTGAAGCGTTCATTCTAGATGCTATGAACAGGTTTAATTCTACTCTGTTAGCCCTTTGAGATTCAGTAGTTCAGATGCACAGCCATGATGTTCTAACGCTAATTTTATTGTAAGGTTCCATCAATAGAATCTTGCAAGACTGAAAGTATTTTCCCCCTCCTCTCCTTTTATTCTCCAGAAAACTAGGGAGGATCCCTTTTGAAATGCTTCCCATGCCTCCCCCCTTTTGTGTACTGAGATATCTTTTACATCCCAGTTGTCCAGTCTGCAGCATTACATAGTCAATACATATGCTTTGCTAAAAGTGAACCAGAATGAACAGATAGAATTCAATATATATATATACAAGTATATAGTGTGTGTGTGTGTACACACACACACACACACACACACACACAGAGAGAGAGAGAGAGAGAGAGAGAGAGAGAGAGAGAGAGAAAGAGAGAGAGAGAGAGAGAGTATAAAAGCAGCAATCAGTGTATCATTGGCTCCAAAGTTAGCTGTCTTTGTATAGACATGAAGTGGAATAATTTTTCCACAGAAAAGCCTTCCTTTCTCTCCAGCATGCTTCTTATGCTATATAAGCTTTACAGTTGCCCACAAATATATTTTCTGAAAAAAAAAAAAAAAAAAAAAAAAGGTTTGCCTAACTCTGGGGAACAGAGAGAAGCAACAGCAGCAGTGAAAATCCATAACAGTTATATGTAGCAAAGCCAACACTTATCTCTGTACTACCATAAGAAAAACATTTAAGCAAATTAAATAACAACATGTGTGATTTAAAACACACACACACACACACACACACACACACAAATATCTAGTAAATACCATGAATTTGAAATCTGGGTTTAATAGCAAAAGATAAGATCTTCTTTGAACCCCTGTCTCCATTTGCCCAGCTTGACATTCCTGGGTCTGGGGAAAGTGTTACGAACAACCCAGCTGGATTCCCTTCTTACTATTAAAGTTTATCTTGGCCTTGGGGTGTTACCCGTGTCTGTTTGCATTGGCAGAGGAGCCAGCAGTCTGCAGGGTTCTTTCATTTCCCAAAACTTTTATCTCTCTTTCTATCCCCGGAAGACAGATTGAGAACAATCAAAATGGCATTAAAAAAAATCAATGGCTAGCGACAACTATTTTTCCAAGGATACCCTCTTTAAAAGTAAATGTCTATGAAGATTCTTAGTCACCCAGGTGTTTAAAAGTAATTAGTTTTTTCCCCCCAAAAGCATTGCTGAGTATGTAAAATACTCAGGAAAACTTATCTAAGTCACCTTCATAGGAAGTGAGCAGGGGTGGGTTCTAACTTACCTCGCTGCCGGTTCGCTTCCTCCTGTGCCGCGTGGGCGCGCGCGCATGTGCAGTGCTGAAAATCCAGATTCTGCGCATGCGCAGAAGCAAAAAACAGCTTCTGCGCATGCACAGAAGCGAAAAACAAGATGGCGCCGCCAAGAGAGCCGGTTCGGGGGAGTGTCCAGCCGGCCATCGCTGCCAGTTTGGCAAGCAGGGGGAAATTCCCGCTACCGATTCTAAAGAACCGGTCCGAACCGGCAGGAACCCACCTCTGGAAGTGAGTATATTTGCTAATGTTCTTACTTTATAAGGAGGAACTGAAACCAAAATAAAAACCAAATTGATCATGTTTCCCAAATTACCAATAAAGTTCAGGACATATCTATATTTCCATCCTGGGGTTCTCTAAAAACAAGCTACATAATCCCATGATGTGATTACAAAATCGTGTCTGGGAGAAGGGAAATCGAAAGGACTTTTCTGGCTGCTGGGAAGCACTTATTCAATCTGCATGCACCCCTATAATTCACTTAATTTTAACTTGTACTTTATATTTCTGAATTCAAAGAGCTTCCATGCTTCACTTCCAAATATAGCAGCTTCTACAGACTGGAATATAGAATCTTATTCTAAGACATGAGAGCCATAGGCATATGCTCCAACAAGTGGTGGGTTGCTACCGGTCCGGTCTGGTTCTACGAACCGGTAGCAGCAGTGGGAGGCTCCGCCCACCCTCCCCGGACGCTTCTGTGCATGCGCAGAAGTGTTGCGCGCGCACGCGCAAACCGGTAGCGATGGGATTTAGAACCCATCACTGGCTCCAACGATACTGAAAACTGGATAAAGTGGCGGGCAAAATGCAAAACTGCAGACCCTGTGATATGACAGGAACAATGCAAAGAACAAGATTATTTTGCTTTTGTAGATCTTTCTGACTTTGCCCTATGTTTTTGGTGCAAGTTAAGTACAATGAAACAGATTTAGGGAATGGGAATGAGGATACCCAGAGCATCAAAAACTTAGACTTATGAAGTGAGGTTGCAGGAATGTGAAGTGTTTTGCCTTGAGAAAACTAGACAGAAGACCTGATGACATTCTCCAAGAATTTGAAAGGAAGTTATACAGTCACAGATTAATCAGCATCATCCCAGAAAATGGAATAATAGATTTTGTGCTACTGCAAACATCCATCTGGAATGTTTTAATTGGGATTCCTATGCAGTTCAGAATTGGACTTGAACTCTAAATGTCCCTGTTCAGTTTTATGGCTTTTATGATTTATTCTCAGGGCATTATTCCGCAAAGAGGAATTATGCTAAGCAGATTCAGATCCAGATGAACTCAGTGCACACAGGGATATTATGCATGGCAACTTCACCTTTTTAAGGGAAGCCATTCACCTCTCTTGCTTATTTCCAATAGATGTAAAATCATCTTATTTATTTGAATATTTTATTGACGGTGGCGCAGTGGTTAGAGTGCAGTACTGCAGGCTACTTCTGCTGACTGCCGGCTGTCTGCAATTTGGCAGTTCAAATCTCACCAGGCTCAAGGTTGACTCAGCCTTCTATCCTTCCGAGGGGGGTAAAATGAGGACCCAAATTGTTGGGGGAAATATGCTAACTCTGTAAACCGCTTAGAGAGGGCTGTAAAAGCACTGTGAAGCGGTATATAAGTCTAAGTGCTATTGCTATTGCTATTTATTAAACAGCTGTTTTTAAACAGTAAAGTAGGGTATAAATAAGGGCCCAGCACTTGCATTTCTTTATTATACAAAAATTCAAAGCCAATCTTCAGCAACATATTAGATCTCCAACGATCTTTAGGAACAGCTGTCAAGCAAATTGGATGATACTGGATTCAATGGACCATGTGGTTTGAAGCAGTAATTTTGTGGAATCCTATGCCAAGAAAGAACAGCTGTGCAATTTTTCTCCCTTAAACAGTGAGCAGACATGCAAAAATATGTTTCTGAACAAGATTATTTCAGTAAAGGGGGGAAAAAGATCAACCCAAAATGATTACAGGGTTGATTAGTTCCTCTATGAGGAAAGGATTTAGATTTTAGACGTTTTTTAGTTTAGAAAATAAGGAAGAACAATACATAACAGAATAACCAGGGGTGGGTTCCTCCCGGTTCGGACCGGCTCGGCAGAACCGGCAGCGACCCGCTGGTGACGTCACGATGATGTCACGGAACCGGTTCGGTCGATGCCGGTCCGTAGGCGCCGCCATCTTTTTTTTGAAATTTTTTTTGAATTTTTTTGAATTTTTTTTTTTGAATTTTTTTTTTGAATTTTTTTTTGTTTTTTCTTCTTCTGAGCATGTGCAGAAGCCGAGTTTCCGGCACTGTGCATGCGGTCGCCATGTTGTTTTTGGCTTTCTTTCTTTTTTAATTATTTTTTATTTTTTATTTTTATTTATTTTTTTCTTCTGAGCATGTGCAGAAGCCAAGTTTCCGGCACTGTGCATGCAGTCGCCATCTTGTTTTTGGCTTTTTAAAAAATTATTATTTTTTTTTGGCTTTTTTTGGCACTGCGCATGCACGCGCCCACGAGGTGCGCCCACGTGACGCGGGAGGAAGCGAACCGGCAGCGAGGTAAGTTAGAACCCACCCCTGAGAATAACAACAGAGTTGGAAGGGACCTTGGGGGGTCTTCTAGTCCAACCCCCTGCTTAGGCAGGAAGCCCTGTACCATTTCAGACAAATAGTTGTCCAATCTCTTCTTAAAAACTTCCAGTGTTTGAGCATTCACAACTTCTGGAGGCAAGTTGTTCCACTGGTTAATTGTTCTAACTGTCAGGAAATTTCTGCTTCTCTCCTTGATTAGTTTCCACCCATTGCTTCTTGTCCTGCCTTCAGGTGCTTTGGAGACTAGGTTGATCCCCTCTTCTTTGTGGCAGCCCCTGAGATATTGGAACACTGCTATCATGTCACCCCTAGTCCTTCTTTTCATTAAACTAGACATACCCAATTCCACCAACCGTTCTTTATATGTTTTAGTCTGCAGTCCCCTTATCATCTTTGTTGCTCTTCTATAACACTATAGAAGATAATACTATAGCAGGCAAAATTTTAATTGCACAGATGTGTGCAAATTGATGCAAGGTGTGAAGTACAGTAAGTGGATAGGATAATTTTTGTTTCCTTTTCTTGTAATCTAGAATCAAGAGATCATCCAAAGAGGCAATTGGAAATGTTAATTCATATAGCTCTTAGGCTTGAACTCTGAAAGAGGATTATACAAAGTCACAGAGGAAGAGGAGGAGGAGAGCACAATCAAATGCTACTCAGCATCAGTAGTGGGTTCCACTAACCTTTGCTACCGGTTCGGGAACGGGAGCATGTGGGCGCACGCGGGCACGCGCGGGCAGGCGCTTTGTGCACACGCAATGCTTCTGCATATGCGCAGAGCATTTTTGATGACATCTGGGCGGGTGGGCGGAGCCTCCCGCCACCGCCGCTACCGGTTTGCCATACCAGTGCCAACCGGTAGCAACCCACCACTGCTCAGCATGATGATGTTGTCATTTCCATGCTTCAGTATATTACTTGCCAGGGAGGAACAGCAGGAGAGAGACTTGCCCCCACCTCCCAAACCTGCCTAGGATCTTCTCACGGTCATCTGGTTGGCTATATGGGAATACTTGACTAGGTGCACCTTTGGCCTAAACCAACTGTAGGATTCCTTTTAAGTTCTCAAATTTTTTTCAGTGGGGGCACTCACAGCATTCTTGAGCCAACAAATACTTGGCTCAAGAATGCTGTCGTTTTCATTTTAGAAAATGCCTCCATCTCAAGAAGTTTCAACAAAGTTGAATGTGTTAAATCCAGCACCTGCAAGGCCAGCTCTGACCACAAACAAATCTCCCTCACTGGCTTTATTTTCCAACAAAACCAGCCCTTGAAATTCAACTTCTTATCAGCACAAAAAGAGATTGTGCTGATAAGAAGTTGAATTTCAAGGGCTGGTTTTGTTTTTAAACATGTGGTTTGATTTGGCACGTAACCCCACATATATAATAGCAATAGCACTTAGACTTATATACCGCTTTACAGTGCTTTACAGCACTCTCTAAGCGGTTCACAGAGTCAGCATATTGCCCCCAACAATCTGGGTCCTCATTTTACCCACCTCGGAAGGATGGAAGGCTGAGTCAACCTTGAGCCGGTGAGATTTGAACCGCTGAACTGCTGAACAGTCAGCTGAAGTAGCCTGCAGTACTGCACTCTAACCACTGCGCCACCTCGGCTCTTTAATGAATAGGTTATAATGAATAGGTTCAGCTGTTTTGTGTACCTAATAACTGCAATGGGGGCCTATCAGGAAATTTTTATGTAGGGAATTCAGACTTACATCCTGGGAACTGAGCCAAACCAGATGGTCTTTCTTTTTCCTAGCTTAGGAGTTCATTGCTAGCATGCCATCTTAAAAATCTTAAAAACACCCTCTCAAACTGTTTTCCTTCTGCCCATTTGTTCATTCTTCCATCCCCCAGATTTGTCAGTTTGCAGGACCCAGATTGCATTTTATGGGATTCCAGATGCTGTAAGCAAAAGGGGAGCAAGGAAGCTGTGTTGCCATCACCTTAATGAAGTGCTTAAAAGATAGAGGAGGGGGTTAGAAAGATGATCGATCTTACCTTTTCTTCTCCTCCTGCTGTTTTAAAGTGCTACAAGAGAGCCATGATTTAGCTTAAAAGAGTAGGACTGGAAGCCTCCAAATAAATCAGAGACTACAACTCTGCCCAGCCTGTGTGTTTTTTTTCCAAAAGCTTCTGACAGGTTGATGTTGAAAGCAGAAAGTTGAACTGGGTGAAGCCATTTTGGTCTGATCCAGCAAGATGTTTCTTACATTTTTATAGGATCTGGCCTTCAACACCACTGAAACCTCTAAAGTGCTTTGTGGCCCATCCCACCCACTCGGGCTCAGGAAAAAAAGAGAGGAAAAACCCCCTCAAAATATGCATTTAATTGACTGTGCGGTTAAAATGGAATTGCTTGGCTCATATCAAAAGAAAATTGACTCTGATCTTATGTTTTTGCACAAGTCACCTATCAAGTTGCTTGCTGGCAATCACCAATGGACAGAGGAGAGGGGGAAGCAAGGGGGAGTGATCCCCTCCAAAAAGGATGTGAAAGCCATGAACTTAACCATAGCAACAAAGTGCCACTTACTTGAATAAAAAAGCACCAACCCCTTGATTGCCAGGCAGAAAATTAAAGAAATGTTGCCTGTTTTCCCGTTTGGTCTAGTGGTTAAGGCACCAGGCTAGAAAGTGGCTGATTGTGAGTTCAAGTTCAATGAAAGCCAGCTGATCTTAGACCAGTCACTCTCTCTCAGCCCAACTCACCTCACAGGGTGGTTGTTGTCAGGGGTGGGTTCCGAAATTTTCTACTACCACTCTGTGGGCGTGGCTTAGGGTTACGCGCGCGCGTGCTCCCCCGGTGCAATTCTGTTTCCGCGCATGCTCAGTCACTATAATCTGCCCGAAACACAGCTGAGGAGCTGATCAGCTGTGCTTCGGGTGAAGAATAAAGGACAGCATTAACCCGGGGGCAGGTGGGAGGGCCCTTTCCGAAGCAGCAGCAGAGCACAAACGGCCCAAAACGTAAAAACGCCGCCAAAAATTCACGGAAAAAAATGGCGGCACCCATGGACCGGCACGGACCAAGGCAGGTCCACGACGCCATCATGACGTCACCAGCGCCTCACTACTGGTTCGGGCGACCCAATACGAACTAGGAGGAACCCACCCCTGGTTGATTTGAGGAAAACAGAAAGAGGAAGGAGTGTTGGATATGTTTGCCATGTTGAGTTATTTATAAAAAATAATAAAGGAAGGATACCAATACTTAAATAAATATTCTCCTAGTTTTGTCTCCAAGGTTTTGTATCATGGCATCCAGAACATGGACACTTTCCTAGATTAGATCAAGATGAAGCCTAACCAGTAGGAAGGAAAAACTTATGAGATGGGGGGGGAATTCATATGAAACTTCAGCAGGAATGGTAGAGAAGCCCTAACTTCTGTGTCTGTACATTATTATTTACAGAATACATCAAACTCCTTTCCAATAGCATATCAGAAAAAAAAAACCCTGACATTTAATCCATAGGAAAGTAAAGGACAAATTCTTCTAGCAGTTCAGATGTGAAATAGCTGAGCTTCAGGAAGATATTTTTATTCTGAATCTACATTCTAGCTGTAAGAGATTTGTAAAGATGCAGTTCATGTGTACATATATCTATGCAGTATGAGATAAGAAGCAGCAATCACTTGTAAACAAAGCTAGCCCATCCCCAGTTCTCTATAGATGAAGGTCATGTCATTGGGATATGTTTGCTGTATGTGAACATTTTTGTCTGGCATTTAATAGTTAGCTTCCAATCATATAGCAAACTATGTTGTTCCTAATTTCTAACATGCAATCAAATGTAATATTTTTGGACAGAGCATGCTAATTTAAGTAATCAAAGCCCTCACAAGATTACAGCCGGGAATTCAATTCGCTGCCAGATTTGAACATCAAATTCCAAATGCAAATTTGAATTCAAATTCCAAATGTGAATGTTTTTATAATAGTATTTCACTTCAGGCTTTTCAACATAGGCAATAGTTTAGGCTACAGAAATAATAAAAAGGAGAACTGCAGGCATAGGTTTTATCTGAATCAGAAGTCAACAGCTTTCTTCACCTAGAGTTTTGCAGGGAAGACCAATTATGAAATTTGAACAAATGCTTCTTTTGGTGAATTATAATGGTTTTGTATCCAGTTTTGTTATCAGAACATCAACAAACAGCAAATACAATACCTGTCATTCCCCGGAGGCCAGGTAGCCCACGTTGGCCATTATCTCCTTTGTCCCCTTTTGGCCCTCGTTGGCCTCTTTCACCAGGATACCCTACATTCAAGATGAAAAAAAAAAACAAAAAAACACGCAGAACAAGTCTCAGACATTTGTAGAGTTTGCTTTAAAAAAAAAAAGTGCATGCATAATGCTTTACAAAGAATAATAAAAACTAGCAGCCTAGCCTGCATGCCATGTAGCTCTCCTAATTGTGGAACTACTAACTGCACTAAATAGGCTTGGTTAGTAATTACAGTTGGAGCAGAGGTAGGTTTCAGCAGCTTCTGACCAGCTCTGGAGAACCGGTAGCGGAAATTTTGAGCAGTTTGGAGAACCGGTAAATACCACCTCTGACTGGCCCTGCCCCCATCTATTTTCTGCCTCCCGAGTCCCAGCTGATCGGGAGGAAATGGGGATTTTGCAGTAACCTTCCCCTGGAGTGGGGAGGGAATGGAGATTTTACAGTATCTTCCACGCCCACCAAGCCACACCCACCAAGCCACCCCACGTCCACAAAGCCACCCCACAGAACCAGTAGTAAAAAAATTTGAATCCCACCACTGAGTTGGAGGTGGGAAATTCTTCCAATGTAATCTACCGAATACCCTGCATGGAGACCCAAACTCATTGGTAGCCTCACACTGCAATGAACAAGGACACACATTCCATTTTGCAGCTACTAAGATTGTTAGATGAGAAGGCACAAAAACAGCCAAGGAAGTGATTGAAGCCTGGGAGACAGGCCCCTCATCAGTCAACAGGAGTGCTGATTTACCACCAACCTATCAAGTACTTAGAAGGTGAGGGCTGGGCAGCACAAGCAAACCACAGTTTGGTAATATTTATTTTGAGGTTGGTAATATATACAGGAAAGGTGCTTCTTTGTGTGGTGTGTGAATGTGCCCTTTGAAATGTTTATTCTGGTGGAGATGCAGCTCTGGTGGAAATGTCTTTATCTTTGCTGAGTGAACAGATCTTCATCCCTTTTGTATGTGTCTATGTGTTGATTTTGGGGCACCACCTTTGTGTGTTCAGGAAAGTTCAGGTACCAAGTTTGTGTGTTCAGGAAAGACGTTTAAGCTGATAATTAAATTAGAATAATTAATCAATGGAATGGCTTGCCTTCAGAAGTTGTGGGTGCTTCATTACTGAAGATTTTTAAGAAGAGACAGGGCAACCATTAATCTGAATTGCTATAGGATCTTCTGCTTGAAGAGGAGGTTGGACTAGAAGACCTCCAACATCCCTTCCAACTCTGTTATTCTGTTAAGCGATCACAATATTGTATTGTCTTTTTTACAACATAGTTTCTTCTGGTTTTTGGCTGCTTCCAGATCATCTTGATGATTGAAAGGAGTTCACAAGAAGTGCAGGAGTAATTATTTCTGAATTTAATTGTCTTTCAACAAAGGGATTACCAGAAGAGCTGGAGAAATCTTCCTTAGGACTCCCAGGTAAGAGGGCTTCTTAAACCCTGGACAGTCTCTGCTTTAAAACAGTGGCTGAACACGGTGAAAGGACTGCTCCCATATATCTCAGCAACTGATTCTCCACAACCTTTCTGTCTTAATTCTGCTGGGGCAGAAATTTAAGCCAATTGTGAGCAGTTAATAATGGCCTGGTTCTTTGGCCAGAAGCTTTAACAACATATATAACATAAGCTTCTATTTAGCTTGCAAATCTCTTTCAGGGATTTAATTTAATTTCCCTTTACAAACATTGGTTTCAAAAGAGGAGAGAAGTGGTTCTTGAAACCTTCAGAGGCTCACTAAGAACCCACAAAATAAACCCCACCCTCCTAATTCCATCCCTCCTTCAAGCACCAAACCTCCCTCTCACTTCCCTGTTACTGCAGTTGAAATGCATCTAAGAGTTGCTAAATGATCCAGTGCCAATATAAACTGAGGATGGTCCATAAATGCCACAATAATCTTTTAAATGTCTATTGTTTGCTAAAATAAAAACTTGAAGAGGAATTGCATGCAATCAAGAGGAATTGTGTATAATCAAATTAAAGCAGGGAGCAGAGAGAAAAATTTGCTTCAAGAGCAAATGTGTATGATACATGATACATGCTATTACAATTCTATAACTGCAGAATTTTTTAAAACTCAAATTTTAATGCCACCTATTTTGCCCAGGAAACAGCTTTTTAATCAAACCAGACTCTCTGTCCATTGTACCCTATGAAGTCTACCTGGAATAACAGAAGATCTCAGGATCTTGAGCAAAAAGGGATCTTTCCAGTCATCTTATTATCCTCTTTTTAGGATAATATTATTCTTATTATCCTCTTTTAGCAGACAATGCTTAGGGAGTTGTTGTTTTTTTCCTTTTAGGGTTTCCTGGAAGCAATCACAAGGACTGAGAGAGCTTGGGCTTTCTGTGTCTCTGCTATAGTCACTCAGTAACAGCACAGGATTCAGATAAACACTTTGAATAATAACACACTACCTTGAAGTCCGGGCATACCAGGTTGGCCAGGTTCACCTTCCATTCCTTCATTGCCTTGATCCCCTTTTGGTCCTGGTGGCCCTAGAATGTGAAAAAAGCATTGGTGTAGTATGCTCTGTCAAAGTTTAGCAAAGAAACCATCAGCCATATTTGGGATTCTCAGGGGAAATCAGACTCATGAATGAACCTCAAACTGAAGGTCCTACCAGCTAAGTACCAGAGCCTCTTATCATCTGCATTATCTTAATAGTTCGGCCATCTGGAGCAACCGCTCAGCTTCCTGTCCAATGCTAATCCATTTCTCTCATATTCTCATATTCAAGCTTTAGCTCCAAAGCTCTCTTCTCATTTAATAACTAAGCTCCTGCTCTTTCTTTTTATAACTTGACCTCTCCCTGATGATTTGGTCTACTTTCCCATCCCTAGCCCCTGTATTCCATTTTTGGTGCTCTGGAATTTTAGCCTGTGGAATAAATAAATATACACTGCAGAGGATGTCGTATTTTAGGAGGCTAAAACAACACTTGGATTAAGGCAGAGTGGGGAACGATGGTCCCTTTATGATTTATGGACATCAACACTCAGAATTCCTGAGCCAGCATGGAATTGAAGTCCACAAGTCATAAAAGGGCCATCGTTCCCCACCCCTGGTTTAAGGGGGTCAGAATCATATATTTAGCAGCCTGGGGCAGGGGAGGGCTAAGGTGCAGGTTCTAGTCATTGAAGGAAGCAAGAAGTGGGTGGGAAAATCCAAGAACAGCTGATCAAATCTGTCAGACTGATCTCTGTAGTCCAATAGGACCATGGAGCATGCAGTACTAGTCACCTGACTGACAAGAGCCAATCATTTTGCTCCATGACTTGGAAAATCCTCAGCCAGAGCAACTTGTTTCTGGCGTCAAGATACTGTCTAAGCTCCTGCTTGTATCTAAGCATTCACTCTCTTTTGCTCTCTCTTTTTATAGCATTTGTTCTCTGCCGCCATCTAGGCCGGTCACAGTAATGAAAACATGAAAAGATAAACCAATATAACACCATAACAACATTAATCTATAGAGCATAATCAGTGTAAAAGATTGACATCGGCGTTCTGAGAACACCATATATAGCACTACCACTCTTGTCACCAATGGAAAAGGAGAGGAATCTTACGTCCTCTTTAATTCCAAAGAGTTATGACAGCCATCGAAAAGTCTTATCTCTGTGTTTCTGTTTCCACACCATCTGGGGAGGTGGAATCAGAAGCACATTCTCCCAATCAGAGTGCACAAAATTGGAAAATTCCACTCAGAGCAGAGATTTCTATAAGAACTGTAAATCTGAACCCTAAAGGGCTTTACAGATAGTCCTCAACTTACAACCACAATTGGGACTGGAACCTCCACTGCTAAGCAATGAGATCATTAAGTGAATTGCACCCACTTTTATGACCTTTTTTGCTGTATTAAGAAGCAAGTGCATCTTGGACCATTGACTTTGCTTATTGGAAGCTTAGCTGAGAAGGTTGCAAGTGGCAATCATGTGACCTTGGGACACTACAACTGTCATAAACACATGCCAGTTGCCAAACTTTGATCATGTGACCTCAGGGATGCTACAACAGTCATAAGTGCAAGGACCAGTCATAAGTCACTTTTTTTTAGACCTGTCATACTTTCAAACAGTCATTAAAAGAATGGTTGTAAGTTGAGAAGTACCTATATAGGTAATGTCTAGCACATTGACAGATACCTGGAAACTTACTGGAAACCAATGCAGCTCTCAAAGAATAGGTGTCATTCTGTCAAACTGTCTGACCCACTATTTGATTGTAGTTTCTAAATCATATTCATAAGCAACCCCAAGTAGAGTGCTTTACCATAATCCTGTAAACCAGGGGTGTCAAACTCAAGGCCCGCGGGCCAGATCCGGCCCGTGGGGTGCTTAGATCTGGCCCACAGGGCTGCCCTGGAAACAGCGAAGGACCGGCCCACAGTGCCTTTGCCAGCAGAAACAGAGCTTGGGAGGGCTGCGCGTGGCCCTCCCCAGCTCTGTTTTCGGCTGCAACGGCCTCCTGCAACCCTCTGCCAGCAAAAATGGAGCTCGGGAGGGCCAAGCTCCGTTTTCGCTGGCAGAGCACTCAGGCCATCACAGGTGCCCCCGACACGAGTGATGTCGAGATGGCCACGCCCACCCTGGCCACGCCCACCCCAGCTCCCTGAGGTCAAACACAGCCCTCAATGAAATTGAGTTTGACACCCCTGCTGTAAACCATCTGCAAGGTGAGAAGAACTGAGCGACTGTTGTGAGACACTATGCATTTAGTGCATTTAAAATGATAGCCAGCTTTCTGCAGCTCTACTGAATTCATCTTTCTGAAACCTACTCCTCTTTGCAATAGGAAGCTAGCAAATGGGGAAATGTTATGATGGGATTGTTTTCCACTAAAAAACAGAGTCACAATCTAGGAGTGTTCCATGGTCCAGAACAGTCACTAGATAGCAATAGCCAATAATACTTAGATATATATATATACCGCTCCATAGTGCTTTACAGCCCTCTCTGAGTGGCTTACAGAGTCAGAATATTGTCCACAACAATCTGGCTCCTCATTTTACTGACCTCGAAAGGATAGAAGGCTGAGTCAACCTTGAGCTGGTCAGGACTGAACTCCTGGCTGTGGGCCAGTGGTGGGTTGCTGCCGGTTCGGATTGGTTCGCCTGTACCGGTGGCAGAAATTTTCACCCGCTCGCCGAACCGGCAGCGATGGCCAGCTGTCCACGCCCCTGAACCAGTTCTCTGGTTGCCGTGGCTGGCAAAGAACCCTCTGCGCATGCGCAGAGGCTTCTGCGCATGCGCAGAGGGTCATTTCCCCGATGTGATGTAGGCGCGTGAGCTTTGCTCTCTCGTGCGCGCAAAACGCACACTTCCGTCACAATGCGAACCAGTAGGGAAGGTAAGTGGAACCCACCCCTGCTGTGGGCAGAGTTAGCTTGCAATATTGCATTCTAGCCACCGCGCCATCACGGCTAGATTTATCTATGGTAGCTACGTCCATTCTTTTTAAAACACTGTTCATCATGTATTAGGACTGCACCACAGTTTGGGGTTCTTTCCATATCAAAATAATGAAAAAACATGTCATTAAGGTTTGGCAATCACATTGCCAGCCAAAGGCTGCTAAAGAGGAATTTATAGCCACATAGAGCTCTAGGGCTGCAGTTGGCCACTCTTGCTGTAAACCAATTTAAACAGGGACATCTGTTAAATGCTTGTTTAAAAAGAAACAAAAAAACCCAAAAGCACAGGATGTGGAATTTGGATTAGAGTTTTGGTGTGAGGGAAAAGGATTAACAGTTTTTGTCTTGTGCTATTTATATTATATAAACTCAATTGCCCAACTTGCTGGTTGCCTAGATAATTGATTGATTGATTGATTGATTGATTGATTGATTGATTGACAGACAGACAGACAGACAGACAGACAGACAGACAGACAGACAGACAGACAGACAAATTTCAGATTCTACCTTTGTGTTTTGAGACAAAGAAACTTTCTTGGGAAATATAAAAACTGTCAATTTCAATGAGATCGCTGAAAAGTTGACTTGCTCAAAAGCAAACAAAGCAAGAAAAACAACAGGATTCAACAGCTGTTAATTATGCATATGTGTGATATCTTTAAAGTATCCAGTATCTCCTGTATGTATTCAATTTAAAAAAATTGATTGGGAATTGGGAAAATAGAATGGTTTTTCACAATGTAGTATCCACCAGGAATCATAGACAACAGCCAAGTTGATTAGGGATTCTAAATATTGTAAGCTAGCATAAATACTAAGAGGGTGAAAATATATGGGAAGCTGCACAGATTTTAAGAATGCTTGAAAAGTTTAATTCTTTATAACTAGTGATTAAAAGTGACTTATTCCTTAGCTCCTGGACTAATGTGAAATTTGGAATGTAATTGTCCTTCCAATTCTGTGCTTCGCTAGGTGCTGTTCTCACCTTCAAAATTTTACCAAAAAGTTTTTTTTTAAGCCATATTTGAAGAAGAAAAAATCCATATGTGAGTGATTTGAGTGAAATACATTTATAAAAACATGCTGTGACAGAAAATCCATTTTGATATATATTTGTGTATTTTTGTGCATTTAAAAATATTGCATAGTAGTCTGGATATTAGATTAAGCGGATTTATGGGTAACATGTGTGAAATTGACACCATCTGGAAATAGCCATACAAATATGAGAGAGACAGAATGAATGATCATGTGTGAAGCTGACAGAATGATCTATCCATCCCTAAGAAATTAATGCCAATTCAAAACCCAAAGTCAACTCCTTGGTCAAAATCATATTATGCAACATTGGCTGCTGGGAAGAAAGTGAGGGGAAAATGTATTACAGATACATAACAAACTGAGCATTTGATGGGTTTAACTGTTCAATCAAATTGCTGGTATTTCAAGCATAGCTTAATTTAGAATTTGATCAGCATCTGAATCCATGGACCAGAACAACAATATTAGAGCTATTTTGTCAAATATCCATAATTACATTTTGTTCTAGAAGAAAAGGCCAAACACATGAAGTCTTGCCACTAGGTGGCAAAGTCACCGTGAGCATGAAGCTAGTTGAAAAGGAAGCATTTCTCTTTAATTTTTCATGTAGACTGAAACAGAATTTCAGTGTTCAGATCATACAGGCAATATGGAGGGGGGGATCTCTTTGTCACATAATAATGTCATAACCAGAAATGAGTGAGAACAATACATTTAATTTGAATATATTCTGTTGATGGCACCACATAGCTAATTATTAGCTACCCAATGATCTCACAAATCCAAATAAGAATAAAAGCAATGCTTTTTGTCCTCACACGGACTTATTCAGTGTTCTCACCCTATTTCCCTTGTCCCAGATTTTAAGAAATTTTGCTCCCATAGTTACAAGATATTTCTTGATTAATTTATACAATGTATAGGTAGCCCAACTAGCAATAATACTAGAAGCCTTAAAATTAAAAGTTCAAAAAATACAAGACATAAAAAAAGAATCACGAATAGTCCCAGAAACAATATACAACCAAAGAAAATGCAAACAGCAGGGCAGCAGTGAAATCTACTTACCTTCCCTACCGGTTCAGAAGCGCTTGCTCCGTGCTTTTTTGCCCACACTACGCTCGTGCATGGGCTTTTTCACCCTCTGCACATGCGTAAAATGCTTTGCGCATGCGCAGAGGGTATAAAAACCCCCAAAATGGCAGCATCCGGGCGGGTGGGCGGAGCCTCATGCTGCCGTCGCTACCGGTTCTCCGAACCACCAGCAGGCGGCGCTACCGGTACACCCGGATCAGGCCGAACCAGGAGCATTTCACCCCTGCAGCAGGGGCAACATTTTTATTCTGCCCCCAAACATGGGAAGATGGCTAGAATGTAATCAAGGGAAAGCCATATGGATCTCGGGGGTGGGATATGATTCCAGATTAAGTTAATTAATAGTGCATATATCATGCAGGGGATGAGACTTCATTAGCTCTGGTAGACAATATATTTAAACCTCTATAATATGGTCCATGATTAACATAGAATGGTCAAAATGTATTTTATTATAAAAATGTATACCCCAACTTTCTAGTGTGCTGGAACAATAGCAATAGCAATAGCACTTAGACTTAGATACTGCTCCCTAGTGCTTCACAGCACTCTCTGAGCAGCTTACAGAGTCAGCCTATTGCCCCCAACAATCTGGGTCCTCATTTTACTGACCTCGGAAGGATGGAAGGCTGAGTCAACCTTGAGCCAGTCAGGATCAAACTCCTGGCTGTGGGCAGAGTTTGTCTGCCATACAGCATTCTAACCAGTGCATCACCACAGCTCATATATAATGTACAAAATATTAGCTGAATGCATTGTATGTAGCTTTACTGCTATGTTCTAAGCTACATATGCATATAGCTAGCAAGTTCTCACAGGTTTCAAGTGGGTTCACAGAAGGCCACAATAGGGTTAAAAGACATCCAACACATAAACACCACCAATGTATCATGATATCACCAATCAAAGGGGGCAGGCTAAACCTCCACATTCCCAAAGGCATTCCTAAAGAGCAAACTTGTCATGGCCCTTCAGAAGCCCATTCAACTCAAATAGGAATAGCTGTTCCAAAGAAGGGAGCCATCACTGAGAAGACTCACCCTCATGATACCTATAGATGACATCTCTTCAAATAAGAGACCCTCAGCAAGCCCATTCTTCCTGATCTCACTGGGCAGGCAGATTCAATCCAGAGAAGATGGTCTCATAGATATTTAGTCATGGCCTTTAGTCATGAAGTGCCCTCAATTTGATAACATTGAATTACACCTGAATCCAAGAGGCAATTACATTTGCTGCACTCCTTACCTCGTATCACTGAGATATCCCTCAAAGCAATGGAGTGCTCCCAATCCTTGAGCCTCAGGTCCTCGGTCACATTGTTCAGAATGGCCAGCTCATGTTTGAGCTGCTGTTCCATGGCGATGTGGACAAAGCGCATCTGCCGAGCATCTTCTGAGGCATTGCTGATAAGGACTTGCAGGTCTTGGATACGGGTGTGGTGGATTCCCACGTCATAAGACAGAGTCCGGTTCATGCTACCCACATGCCCACCTACCTCTGTCAGTTGGTCATTCAAGTTCTCCACTTGAGATGCCAGTTTAGAGAGTAAGTCCTCATGGTGCCTCAAAAGCAAACTGCTACTATTTCCCTCTACAGCAAGCTTGTAGATTTCCATTTGTGCCATGTCATTTTGCTGGCTCAGGCTATCCCGTAGGCCAGAAAGGACTTGGTCTGCCTGAGTTGCCTGGGTCTGCAGGCTCCTGAGTGCCCCTTCCAACTTCTGAAGTGAGCTGCTCAATATTAGCAGAGAGTCAGAATGATTCTGAAGCATGTCCTGCAGGCTCCAAATTTGGTCCAGGATGTCTCCTTTGAAGGGTAACTGCTTCCCTGTTTTCAACTGAAGATTCTGAAAACTTTCATTTAACTGATTCACATTTCCCATTAGCATTTTCAGGTCTTCAGGAGATCTCTGAGGTCTAGAAACTAGAAAATATAGAAAGGAGATAGCAGAAGTTAGAGATAAGAACAGAGCTGAACATTCTAGAAATGGCAGAGAAACAATTTGAGGTGTATTTTCATGATCATCAGATTCTTTTCCAGGACTTTTTAATAAAAATGGAAGAAGGTTCCTCCAAACTACCTTGATTTCTAAAAACACTGATTTAGGAGATTTTATGGTTCATACTTCATATACATTCAATGATATTTACCTTTGGGGCAATTTCTTAGCTTTTGTAGTTAGAAGGACACAATCTAAGATCTGGGTGGCATGGACATTTGTAGTATGATAACGCTAAGGTTAATGTAGATTTTAAAAATTATTATGCTAGAAATGCTGTGGATATACAGTAGTATACTATACTTAGATTTCAATAGGGCATTCAACAAAGTGGACCACAACCTACTTCTTGGTAAGCTAGAAAAATATGGGATAGACATAACCAGAGGTGGATTCAGCAGGTTCTGACCAATTCTGGAGAACTGGTAGAGGAAATTTTGAGTAATTCGGAGAACCAGTAAATATCACCTCTGACTGGCCCCATCCCCATCTATTCTCTGCCTCCTGAGTCCCAGCTGATCGGGAGGAAATGGGGATTTTGCAGTAACCTTCCCCTGGAGTGGGGAGGGAATGGAGATTTTACAGTATCTTTCCCCTGCCACGCCCACCAAGCCACGCCACGCCACGCCCACCAAGCCATGCCCACAGAACCGGTAGTAAAAAAATTTGAATCCCACCACTGGACATAATCACCACCAGGTGGATTTGTAACTGGCTGACAAATCGTACTCAATGAGTATTCCTTAATGGTACTACATTTACATGGAGGTAAGTAAGCAGTAGACATAATCACCACCAGGTGGATTTGTAACTGGCTGACAAATCGTACTCAATGAGTATTCCTTAATGGTACTACATTTACATGGAGGTAAGTAAGCAGTAGAGTACCACAAGGTTCCATTTTAGGCCCAGTACTCTTCAATATCTTCATAAATGAATTAGACGAGGGAATAGAAGGGGAACTCATCAAATTTGCAGATGACATTAAGCTGGAATAGACAACACCCCAGAAGGTAAGCTCAGGATCAAAATGGATAATAGGCTTGAACAATAGACCCTATGGAATAGAAGGGGAACTCATCAAATTTGCAGATGACATTAAGCTGGAATAGACAACACCCCAGAAGGTAAGCTCAGGATCAAAATGGATAATAGGCTTGAACAATAGACCCTATCCAACAAAATGAAATTTAATGTGGAGAAAAGCAAGATTTTACACTTAGACAAGGAAAACCAAAGGCAAAACCTGGCTCAAAAACAGTAACTGTGAGAGGGATCTTGGAGTTCTAGTGGACGATCACTTAAATATGAGCCAGCAGTGTGCAGCCGCTGCCAAAAAAGCTAATACAATCCTTGGTTGTATAAACAGAGGCATAGAATCAAAATCACATAAAGTATTAGTACTGCTTTATTAAACCTTAGTAAAACCACACCTGGAATACTGCATCCAATTTTGGTCACCACGTTACAAAAAAGATGTTGAGACTTTGAAAAAAGTACAGAGAAGAGCAACTAAGATGATTAAGGGCCGGGAGACTAAAACATACGAAGAATGGTTGCAGGAACTGGGTATGGCGAGTCTAGAGAAAAGAAGGACTAGGGGTGACATGTTAGCAGTATTCTGGTATTTGAGGGGCTGCCACAAAGAAGAGTGGGTCAACATATTTTCCAAACCACCAGAAGCAAGACAAGAAGCAATGGATGGAAACTAATCAAGGAGAGAAGCAACCTGGAATTAAGGAGAAACTTTCTAACAGTGAGGACCAGGGGTGGGTTCTGGCTTACCTCGCTGCCGATTCGCTTCCTCACGCACCGCGCGGGCACGCGGGCATGCGCAGTGCTAAAAACCCAGCTTCTGCGCATGTGCAGAAGCAAAAAACAAGATGGCAGCGCCTATGGTGCCGCTGAGAGAACTGGTTCAGGGGCGTGTCCAGCCGGCCATCGCTGCCAGTTTGGCGAGCGGGGGGAAATTCCTGCTACCGGTTCTAAAGAACAGGTCCGAACTGGCAGAAACCCAACTCTGGTGAGGACAATTAACCAATGGAATAGCTTATCTTCAGAAGTTGTGGGTGCTTCATCACTGGAGGTCTTTAAGAAGAGACTGTGCAGCCACTTGTCTGAAATAGTATAGGATCTCCTGCTTGAGCAGGGGGTTAGACTAGAAGACCTCCAAGGTCCCTTCCAGTTCTATTCTGATTGATTGATTGATATGTCATATTGAGAATGTGGAATAGATATAAAGCCAGATTGAGTCTGAAAAATGCCTCTGTGGCTCTCAGCACGAGTGGCATTTTATAGACCAAAAAGTGATAAGTAAACATAAATGGTTAACTTACTGTGACTATCATCTTAGTAAGGAGAAGAATTTTCTATCCCTGTAACAGATACAAATCTGTGCCGTCTCATTATCTGGGAATTTAGAGACATTTTGTTTTTGCTGTTTACATAGTAAAGGAGTGTTAATATCTTCTAAGATGTGAGAATGCAGAGAGTCTCACTTTTCTTTTGCTGATTCATACTTTCATACAAAGTCCAGGTCAGAGTCTTTTAACTTCTTATTGCAAGAAGTCTTTGATTAACACAGCTGCTAAATAGTTGTAGCAGCGGGAAGCTTCTTATTCTGAAGCTTGTAAACATTTGAGTTTGTACTTATCACAGAATGGAAAAAAAATGAGCTTTTCTTCTCCCTTTAATTGGAAAAAGATGTGTTATTTTTTTTATTGATGTGACATCCTGCATTAAGGGCTCCTTTTTAGAATACATTTGTCTGTTATCTTTTTTTAAATATTGTTTTTGACAAATGATTTTTTTTTCAGGTGCCTTGCATGTTTAACTATAATAAATGTTGCAGTACATTGTTCCTAAGGGGTTTTGGGTGGGGAATTGATAATATATCCCGGTTCCTAATAACACGTACAATAATCACAATATTTTATGGGGTTTTTTTTCATGTTCCTGAAGAACAGCAACATGAAGTCTGAAATGTGCCGGCCCATAAAAATAAAAATTGATCACTAAAACAGGTTGATTCCCCCCCCCTTTTCCTCTGTCTTGAGCAGTGTGTTTCCTCTCCTCCATATTCCTCTTTTACTCCATCCCATCTGTAAAGCTTTGGATGAAACATAAAAAGCCTAGCCATAACATTTTCTTGAGCCAAAGTATGGCAATTATTTAATGCATAGCTTAAATTCACACAACACATTAGATCCTAGAGCAGGGCTAACAAATCACAATTACTTATTCACAGGATATATTCATTTTCAAAGAAACTACATTATGGTTTAATATGATGACCCAATTCGCAAGATTTTTAAGAAAATGACTAGGTCCCACAAGATGCAAAACTGCGGGAAGGCGTGGTCAGCTTCCCTCGGCGCGACGTCTCCCGCGAAAGCTCCGTGGGGACGTCGAACTTGCAGCCGCTTGCGAGCTCTGGCTCCGTCTGAACCGAGCTGAAACTCCCCTGAAGGGGGAGGGAAGACGTGGGGGCCTGGCAGGTTCCCTGGAGGGTAAGGCAAACCCCCCGGGAACGCTGCACAAACCCCGCGACCGGCAGCTGTACAGGGCGCTTCGAGCGCCATAGAGGGAACGACCACGAACAGGAAGAAGAAAGTAAAGAACTGGGATCCATCTAGCTAAGAAGATTAAAGTCTTTAAAGTCTTTAAAGTTTTTAAAGCAGGAGAGGAGACAAAGAAATGTGCTGGACTCGGGTGAGTGAATGGCCAATTTAAATACAGAAAACTTGAAAAGAGACTAATTGGGGATTTTCCAGAATGGAAGATGGCGGCTATCTAGCAATTGAAAATACCATAGAGTGATTGCAATAAAACAAAGATTAATCCCAAGGAGATTACAGATATTTATGTAATCGTACTTGGACAAAAATTAAATAAATTGTATATCTG
>QLTV01002265.1:3053998-3110110 GCA_003457575.1 Thermophis baileyi | reverse complement strand
GTCGAGGACTATCTGTACTTAACAATTAACAAATGGAAAGCATGAGGGGCTGTAAGAAGGAAAGAGAATAAAAAAAAGCAACTCTGAATTAAATAATGTAATAAGATAAATATAAGAAATATGTATAAAATATGTAATGAGTCTATAAAAAAAATGAAAGGGGAAATGAGCTGATAAATATGTGAATGTCTATATGGAAATAAAAATAAAATTTTTTGAAAAAAAAAGATGCAAAACTGCAACCTACCGAACCCCATTTCAGCATGGAATCATGATAGGTAATAATGGAATTAATTGCATTTAATTCTAATTAAAATAAATCTTCTTAAAATTTTGTCCTGACCCCTACCCAATTTCTGGAATGTAATTTTAGTGATCCATGCAATTAAATCAAAGCTATATGTGTCATGTAAACTAATATTGGTTTGAGGGGTCCTTGTTGCTCTCTGAGCTTAGTTGTTTTCTTGCAGATGTTTCAATACCCAAACTAGGTAGCATCATCAGCACTGATGATGCCACCTAGTTTGGAATAGGTAACATAAAAATATTTTCACCAATTTGCCTTCTGGAAATTGAAGATTTTGTGAGCAGTCAAATTCACCACTCTTCTCACCACAGAAGCCATATTTTATGAAAGTGCCTTGACAAATGCTTTCCGATGTGTCCACCTGTCCAGGTAGACTTCAGGTTTACCCTCCTCTTCCTCCTCCTCCTCCTCGTCATCCCCCCCTTCTTCATCCTCTTCCTCTTCTGTGTAATGAAACATCTGCAAGGAAACAACCAAGCTCAGAGAGCAACAAGGACCCTTCATTTCAACCCTGAGCTACAAATATTCTCCTTTATAAGTATTTAGTTTAGTTGGATTAGCTTTCCCCAAACCCTCAGCTTCCCCCTGAAGTTGGATTCCCATTATTGTCTTCCAGCAACAAAGAACAGCAGGAACTGAAGTCCAGCAAATCTGATTGATAAATGCCAACCAAAATAGTTACTGATTATATTGACAGAGGAGCTGAAATCCAAGATATTTAGAGAGAATCTCGAAATGGGGGCTGCTTCTCTTGTTGCATCTTATTAAATCTCTGGTGGGATGAATCTCATACTTAGTACCATTTGTATACCTAACTGATTTATTCTAATTACTTGTTTATGATTATTACTGGGACATCTATACTCTGATTACAGCCTAAATGCACTGTAAGCACTTAAGGAAACGAATTGAGGATAAGTGGGAAAATATTGCAGGAGCGAAAAGAATGGGTTATGAGCAAGATCAAAAAGCTGAAAGCAGACGAAGTGTGGGGAGAAATTGGGTTCACCTGGAAAGCTGAAACATCAGAAACGGTGGGCAGATTCTAGCAATAGCAATAGCACTTAGACTTATATACTGCTTCATAGTGCTTTACAGCCCTCTCTAAGCGGTTCACAGAGTCGGCATATTGCCCCCAACAATCTGGGTCCTCATTTTACCCACCTCAGAAGGATGGAAGGCTGAGTCAACCTTGAGCCGGTGAGATTTGAACCGCTGAACTGCAGCTAGCAGCTCAGCTGAAGTAGCCTGCAGTGCTGCACTCTAACCACTGCGCCACCTCGCCACCTCTAGCCTGCCATGATGGAGATAACAAGAACACTGAAGCTGCTACACTAAAGAATTTGCTAATAAAAGACCTGTAATGTGAAAAGCAGATGGCTGACCTCCAAGCAAGAGCTAGGATGACAAAACAAAAACAAAAAAACACACTTTTGAAGACTGCATGCCCTGACCTCCAAAGAAATCCATCATATCCTGAGAGAAGACCTCCTCTGTTGTAATATAAGCATATGTGAATAACAATAAGGATCTTTGTTAACAAAGAATGATCTGTTTTAAAAAGAGTTGTACTAAACTTTGGTATTAGGTCTGATACTTGGATTATGAAATATCCCACTGTAACAACCCTGGATACTCTGACCCGTATGAGAGTGGGTGGTAGTGTTGGTAAATCACATAAACTGAATGCCTTGGTAAGACCACACTTGGAATATTGCATCCAGTATTAATCACCATGCTATGAAAAAGAAGTTGAGACTCTAGAACAGGGCTGTCAAACTCCCGGCCCGCGGGCCGGATGCGTCACATGCTGGCCACGCCCCCGCCCGGATTAGTGAAGAGTAAAAAAGTCCCGATACGTCACGTGACGCCGCGGTGACGACGTGAGTTTGACACCCCTGCTCTAGAAAGAGTGCAGAGAAGAGCAACAAAGGTGATTAGGGGACTGGAGGCTAAAACATATGAAGAACGGTTGCAGGAATTGGGTATGTCTACTTTAATGAAAAGATGGACTAGGGGTGACATGATAGCAATGTCCCAATATTTCAAGGGCTTTCACAGAGAAGAGGGACCAACCTATTCTCCAAAGCACCTGAAGGCAGGACAAGAAGCAATGGATGCAAACTAATCAAGGAAAGAAGTAACCTAGAACTAAGGAGAAATTTCCTGACAGTGAAAACAATCAACCAGTGGAACCGCTTGTCTTCAGAAGCTGTGGGTGCTCCAACACTGGTGGGTTTTTAAAAAGAAATTGGACAACCATTTGTCTGAAATGGTATAGGGTTTCCTACTCAAGCAGGGGGTTGGACTAGAAGACTTCCAAGATCCCTTCCAACTCTGTTATTCTTTAATTTTACACATGACCATTTTGTGTACACTGGTATTGACCAAGAGTGCTAATGATAGCAGCAGTAGTAAGAGCATCCAAGAAGGGTTTTTAGTAGCTACTCCATAAGAAGAGAGACTCCTCTTTAGTCATCTTCACTGAAAGCCAGGCTTTAGCAATTTAGTGCATGCTGTTTGCCTACCATTTCACCGATTTAATAGATCTCCAAAGAGGGAAGCAGGGCAAGACTGCTTTGTCTGGAATCTATACACTTTTAGCTGAAGCTGACCATGGGGCCACTCAACACATTTGAGGCAGAGGTGGGTTCTAACTTACCTCACTGCTGGTTCGCTTCCTCCCACGCCACATGGCTGTGCCTCGTGGGTGCGTGCGCGCTTTGCGCGTGCGCACATGCACAGTACAAAAAAATAAAAAAAAATAAAAAAAATTTAAAAAAAGCCAAAATTTTAAAGAGACAGGAAGAACAAAATTTGAACAAAAAAAAAAAGAGGAGAAAAAAAAAATTAAAAAAAAAAAATTCAAAAAAATAAAATAAAAAAAAATCAAAAAAAGATGGCGGCGCCCACGGACCGGCACCGACCGAACCAGATCCGTGACATCATCGTGATGTCACCAGCGGGTCGCTACCGGTTCAGGCGAACCAGTCCGAACTGGGAGGAACCTACTTCTGATTTGAGGTCACATAACTCAGGACCATAGAAGCAAATCTTAATTTCTTCCTTTACACACTCTTCCTGGATGTATCATTTTTATGCCAAGAAAACATGAACTCCTCCTCTCCAGTTTAATTTTCTAACCAAGTTTGGGGGTGATCCCATTTCTGTGGTCGACGTGGCTATCTAAATATAAACTGAGCAGAGAAAATTGGACATTTCTTTGAGGTTTAGCTGCCTAGAGGTAAAAACCATGTCACATTCTTAAAAAAGAGAAGAAAATCCAACTGCCAGATTGCCTGCCTGCTCTGCCTACTCTTTCTGATTTTATAATAGTCAGTTTTGCTTTCTGTTTGGTAAATTGAGGTGAACTCACATTGCTGTAATCAACCCCAGCTGGTGTAGGACAGCTAGGGGAAGTACTCCGAGAGCTGCCAATCATTAGCCAAGCAAAAAAAGATGAAAGGGCACATGAACCTTGAGAGAAATCCCATATCCCACCTTAAGACTGTTTTGCTCTGATGATCTGCATTACTCATGACTGCTTCCATTCATGTATAGTAACCATAGCATTATCAGATCTCCCACTCTGATGTCATTCAGGAATCTATTATAGGCCTGGCTATTCTCCCAGGCTTTGGGATAGAGTGGAGTTTGAGACCCTGTTGGGTGGAGTTGTTTTGTTGAGATGTTTGCTTTTAGGCTGCACAGTCATTTTTAAAACTGTAATAGCAATAGCACTTAGACTTATATACCGCTTCACAGTGCTTTAGAGCCCTCTCTAAGCGGTTTACAGAGTCAGCATATTGCCCCCCCCCAACAATCTGGATCCTCATTTTACAGACCCCGGAAGGTAAACCACCAAAGGAGTTGGGAGATCCTGAAATAAATAAATAAGTAAACAAATATCTGTAAAATGGTACCCTAGAGAAATAAAAGACAAGGAGTCCCTGCCGATTTTACTCCACTAGTGGTTGTCAAGTATAGGGGGCAGCACTCATCTCCGTTTCAAGGCCATTGAGCCAGTGCTGTCCAAAGACTTTTCCATGGTCATGTGGCCAGAATGACATTATGGAGAACTGTTTCCTCCCCACCAAAGTGGGGTACTATTTATCTATTCGCATTTGCATGCTTTCCAACTGCTAGGTTGGCAGGAGCTAGGTAAAGATGGGTGCTCACCCCATTGCACGACGCTTGGGTTTCAAACTCAGGCTGTTGGCTTTCCAGCCAACAAGCCCAACATGTTGATCCCTAAGCCACTGCGCCATGCATTTTTACTTTTTATAGTTTCTGTAAAATAGTATTCTAGAGAAATAAACTTGAGTTTTATACCATGGAAGTCATGAATAACGTGTTGGGGTTTATAAATTTTCTGGAGCTATAAATGCAGAACTTGCCATATTTCTGATGGGATCTGATGAGAAGTCCCTAACTAGAAAGTTAAACCAGGAGATTTATGCTGGGTTATCTTTTGGAATAACTTTTGGATCTGGAAGTTTAATCAGAGGTGGGTTGCTACCGGTTCGCACCGGTTCTCCCTAACCGGATGTTAATTTTCTGAGCTGTTCGGAGAACCAGTTGTTGGAAGAAATATTTTCCCACTTTACAGGGCTAATCCTGCAAGGAACGCAGGAAGGAAAGATTCTAGTGTGCCTGTATTTCTAGCCTAATCCTTATCTTAATTGCCGCCCCTGCTGCTTTAAGTGTTTTCAGAAACTGCCTCTAACAGCCTTAATGGTTCTTGGCCACCACCACCCCACCCCCCCAGAGTTTTTTTGTCCTACTTTTATTCCTGGGGCTTGAACAGCTATTTACAGAAGGGTTGGCATAGCCATAGAAGAAATGGCTGAGAGGCAGGATGCAAGCTTGGCATTCTGTCTGATTTTTTTACTGCCTTTCTGAGGGCATGTAATTTTTCTTTAAATCTAGATGATTACCTTAGGATATCTTGTGAGGCGAGTAAGACCAGCTGATATCTTTAAGTGGTGTAAATGGATCTAATGATTGCTTCTCCTGGGTGCTTTGTCAGTTCACTGAGCACAGGAGTCTCTTGTCTATGGGGATTCTTCAGTCATCCAGGTCATGGTTGTCCCAAAGGTGCTTTTTTCAAGAGGCAACTGTATTTTCTTGGTTTCCAGAAAGTCCAGTTGCCTCTTGAAAAAGCACCTTTGGGACAGGAGTCTCTTGCATTGCTTCAGAGTGGCCAAGCTACTGTACATGATTGCTCACTGATAATAAGTGGATCCTCCTTCCAATTTGTTTTAGTTTTCTCTCACGATAATATGGCATAGTAACATGGCACCAATTGTAGAAAGTTAGCACCCACCCCTCTCCTAGAAGAATGAAATATTTTGAGAAATATTAAAAAGGAAGAATATATTTCCCTGGATGAGACATGAGAAACATGTTTTCTTAGAGGGAGAAAGCAGCCCCCACCTTCCTTAATAGCCAACAGAAGATGTCAGTACTTAAGAGATAAAGAGATAGATACTGGCTGTCTGCAAGCAATTCTGATCAAGCCGGAAACTCACCGGGACTCTTCTGCTTGCAAGGTTCACTTTCTTATTGAGGGAAGACCCCCCCCCCCAGAAGAATGAAATATTTTGAGAAATATTAAAAAGGAAGAATATATTTCCCTGAATGAGAAATGGAGAAACATGTTTTCTTAGAGGGATAAAGCAGCCCCCACCTTCCTTAATAGCCCATAGAAGATGTCAGCACTTAAGAGATAAAGAGATAGATAGCTATATTCATAGGCAAAAATTCCCTGCAGCAAGGTCTGAACAAAGGCAGAATGGAATTAGCCCTCACTCAAGATGTTAATTTGACTCTTTAGCTTGGCATTTTGTAGCCCAAATATGCCCACCCACTTTCTGGAGAGCTTAAATGACCTCTCTGCTAAAGGGTTTCACTTTATGAGCAAGAGTAACTTGGCTGCTGATAGTTATCCTTGTATTTTAACTATTTTAATTCCTCAATGTGCTCTGGCAACCTGCCTGATTTGTAACTCTGGGTTGAGTTGGCCACGCCCACCCCAGCCACGCCCCAGCCAGTCATTAGGGCAGAGAACCGGTTATTAAAAAATTTGCAGCCCACCACTGAGTTTAATGCTATCATTGACCGTTGATTGGAACAATGTGACTTTTTCAACTCTTTATTTGACATTCTGTGAGTTACTTAGCATCTATAAGACTTAGTGACATAGAAGTCCAAATAAGTAAATAAAGTTTGCAATTGTAGTTAGATATTTTCAGATGGAGGGAAGGAATTAAAGTTTGAGTCTGAAAAGTAGAGAAATATCAAGTATACCAACCTAGGAAGTTAAGAGGAGCCGAGGTGGCGCAGTGGTTAGAGTGCAGTACTGCAGGCTACTTCAGCTGACTGCTAGCTGCAGTTCAGCGGTTCAAATCTCACCGGCTCAAGGTTGACTCAGCCTTCCATCCTTCCGAGGTGGGTAAAATGAGGACCCAGATTGTTGGGGGCAATATGCTGACTCTGTGAACCGCTTAGAGAGGGCTGTAAAGCACTATAAAGCGGTATATAAGTCTAAGTGCTATTGCTATTGCTATTGCTAATGACTAGCAGACTAGTGTCTGGATTCGTTAAACTAGCTTTGTTTTAACTATATTTTGTTTGTTCATCCTAGTGACCTGTTTCATACATAATCCTAAGCCATAAACTTATTTACAAACTTCATAGTAGCTTGGTGTGGTGTCTGGCTTCTGTTTGAGTTAAAGCCTTGCCATTGGCATCACTACATAACATCTTTGGCAATGTCAGACTTAGCAACCTCCCAAAATAAGCTGAAGACACCCTCAGATCTTGCCCTTAGAAAACAGAAGTTGCCAAACAGAGTTGCGGACCTGTGAACCTTTTAAGAAACTTCAAATTCAACTCATCCAAAAATGATATTTTGAGAGAAATGAACACAATTACATGAGGACAGTAAGAGGAAATGGAGCGTGTTTAGTCTAGAAGAAAGAGGATTAAGAGCCCTGCATGTGTCGTTTTTCAAATATTTAAAAAGATGTCAAAATGAAAAAAGAGGATTGGCTAAAGAAGCCACTTTTCTAAAACAGTCTTTAAAAGGTCCTCCTTTTTTGGCCTGGCTTCTTCTTTAACATTTCTCCTCTTGCCCCTAACCATAGTGTGAAAACACACCAGGCAATAGCTCTTTGTCTACCATATCCTCATGACTTTGCCTTTGTCCCCAGTCCATGAATGAAGAGGTCATTTTAGAAGACCTCTGAAGAGCACCATTCTGCACTGGTGCTAAGGTAGCGTTTTCCCCAATATGCTGACAGCATCCAGCAACAGCCCCAAGCTGGATAAAACCTGTTATACTTCACCATTCATAACATCTACGTAAAATCAGAGAACTAGCATTGGGTAAAGTCCAAGAGCACTGAATGGTCATTTTAGAGGATGTAGGTATCCATGCATCCTCCTGTGAGAAGCCCCCACCCACCCCAGAAGAATGAAATATTTTGGGAAATATTAAAAAAGGCAGAATAAAATATTTCCCCTAAAGGAGAAATGAAAAAATCTTAAGGGAGGCAGAAACCATCCCGGTTTCCCTGCCCCAAGCAGAAACTGAGGAGGCCAGCTTTTAGAAATGCAGATTTGGTAATCCATTCAGAAAGACTGGGTCAAGACAGAAACTCAGATAAGCAACAAACAAAAGGTTGACAAAATTAGCTCAGACAAACACTTAGGATTTGCATTTCCTCTTTTGCCTATAGAGCCATCTATGACCCCTACGTAACCCCTACATGACCCCCGTAGGAATCCAGAAGGTATAAAAACCCACCCACTCTAAACTCCATTTTGTCAGCTGGCCCAGAATCACATGTGGTTGGTGGTTCTGCTTCATCATTAAACTTTCTTTCCAATCAGCCTCCAGCCTCCATTTTGTTTCCAGCGCTTCTCTCCCGGCTTGGAACGGAACCAGATGGATTTTCCTTTCCCTATCCAGGTACTGGACCACCTGCCACTATTTTGCAATTGTTTTCATCAAAATCTGGATATAGCCGTGTTCTGACACTGGCCTTTGGATTTATGCAAGAGCAGTAGGACTGTCATTCCAAGCACAAAGGTCCCCTCTGCATCCAATAACAGCACAAATAACTCTGTTCCACAAGAATAGTTCCACAAGAATACATATGCCTATATTTAGGGGTATGCTGGAGCTGACTTGCAGGAGCCGATTGGTAAATTTTCTTGTAATTTTCAAGCTGGTTGTGAGTAGAGCCAAACCACTATGCCTAGCATGCCAGTCAACTATTCCATGGCCAACATCATGCACCACAGTAACAATGGTGTCAGCAGAGCCAATTTTTAAGCATTTGCCACCACACCACTGCCTACATATCACAATATAGCATAGGGAAGACACGATTTTGCATCCTCCACAGCAGTGTTTTTCAACCTTGGCTACTTTAGAGTTGGGAATTCTGGGAGTTGATGTCTACACACCTTAAAGCTGGCAAAGTTGAAAAACACAGCTCTGCAAAAAGATAGAACCAATGGGCCACTGCTAAATGCAAATGGTGATCAATCAGAATTGTGCAATAGCATTAATCTGCTCAGCTGGCAGTACTGTACTGTATATACTTTAACTCGATGGCTATTAGTTTAGCACAGTGCAGAAACAGCATAATAGCAGCATGACAAACCCAACCCCATTGCCTGCCAAGAAATTTGCCTGCCATTTGCTGACTGTATAAAGGAAGAAAAGGAAGAGGAGAGAAACCCTAAATAAAAGCACTGCTTGGGACTTCACTTATTTCATGATCCTGATCTGTTTGGCTTTGATATTTTATTCTGGGTAAAAGAAGGGGGTACAAAAGAAACCTAGAAAAGTTGGATGGTCCCACAATTAGGCTTGCCCCATTGTGCCACAGTGTTGGGAACTGGTTTCTCATTGTTGGTGACGTGCTGAAGAGGGATGGTAGCAAAACTGATTCAATCGATGTATCAATCACTTTGCTCAACACATGCTACACACACTCTTTAGAACTGAAATAGCAGTGAGTACAAATAGATGCAACAGAGCCAAGAGAGGGATTGGAATTTGTTGATTGATTATGTGACTCTTAGTGACATATAGATTATTTTCTATGATCCCTAACCTATTCTTTCATATCTTCCAACAATGCACCAATTACCACTGTTACAGAATTTCTGTCTGCTGCAGTTATCCAAGTCCTGCCAAGAAAAGGCCTGTCCTATGACAAATGACTCTCTCTATTTTGTTTAAGCCTACTCTGTGAGTCTTTTCTTACTGTTTGGTCCATCTATTCTCGAGTGGGGTAAAACTTGTGGTTTTCATTCAAGACATACAGTAAATGACCAGGCTCCGATTTTTAGACTTTGGAGACATCATGCAAAGATCTAACACTCTGGAGAAGGCTCTGTTGCTGGGAAAGGTGGGAGGAAAGAGAAGGAGAGGACAACTAGCAGCAAGTTATAGTGGTGATGGGTGGACTGTTGGAAGGTATGAAGGACCATGATAGCAACAAATTTTCATGGGAAAAATCTATCTATGTAGTCACTAAGAGTCAAGTGACTTTATGTTATGTTTTATTCTCTCCATTCACTACACTATTTCTTAATCCTTCTAAATAATAAAAACTGCATCCTTAAAATACCTAGAAGCAGGTATTGCTGTTGGAAAGTATCACTTTACATTCTGGAGCATATATTCTGAAATCACCCATTCAGAAATATTTTAGAGTATATATTTATATCTCACGTTCTCCACCCAGACATAAACAATATTTAAGTCAATGTAGGTTGCAAAGCATAAATGTGGATACAATTAAAAATAAAAGCACATAATAAAAACAAAGACAAAATTACATAGTTCGCCAGGCAAATTTAGTCAGTAAAAAAAAAAAGAAAAACAGCACAAACCTGTAACATAATAATATATTTATCCTGAACTGTATAGGGTCCCTCAACACCCAACAGCAACGGGAAAAATCTGAAACACTTGCAATTGTCAGTCCCAGAGAGGGCCATCTTGGGCATCATAACACAGAATTTTGTCTCCATTAATGAAAAATAAAATTCCAAAGATGTAATATGAAACATATTTAATTCCTGCTTCCAAGTAAATATAGCAACTTAGAAAGCAGCCTTATGCCAACTCAGAAGATTGGTCCATCTAGTCAATGTTTGCTGTGTTTATACAATTTGTGTGCCATGATTTGCTTAACTGTGACACAGATTAAAACCTCAATTGGCTGGGCTCACACAACATGCTAACCCATGAATTATAGTTTACAATGAATATTAGTCATCTTTATAAAGCCTACAAAATAAAAATAGGAAAAGCGAATTTTGGCCAAGTTCACACATTACTTCAAGTTAGGGCTTCTCAAATTGTGAGTCAGACCACATCTGTAGCTGTGTATTGTCCTCAAAATGCACTAAGTTTGATTAGTTTTAATACTGGTTATGGTCTGGGTGTGCAAATCTAGACTGTTTCTTAGTTTATGAGTAATATATTGTGTGAGCTCAAAAAAGGGGCAATTCACTATGTTAACCCAAGCAAAGAATGTATGAAATTGAACTTATCAATTTATCAGTGCCCTAAAACTCTTTTGTATTTCAAAATCTGTCTCCCACTAGACCCAACCAAGAGTTTGAAAGCCTTAAGCCAGGATCAAAAGCAACCCCACTTTTCCATTGTGCTTCCTAGCAACTGATAGTTACTGATATTTTACTTCTGAACACAGGGCAGAGTAAGGAGGGAGATGGGGAACCTCCATAGACACATTAAAAATATTATGTTTTGATAGTCCTCACCACTGCCACAAATATTTCTAGTTCCCTTTTATAACCACCACTGGCCAAATTCCATATAACATTAATTATGCCTATTAAAAAGTGCACTTAGTTGCCAAGACCTTGAGTTGGCACTGTCCTCCTACCCAAATGAGACACTTATGCTTTGCTCTGTTCTGTGTTTTTTTTGGGGGGGGGGGCAGGGCAGCAGGTCTGTCCTGAATCTGTGGACAATCAATGTAATCAGATTAGCATTCAAATTTTAACTGCGAATTAAGTTTTCCTCCTGTGGGACCTGTTCCAAACTGATGGTGATCTTGGTTGCAGTCCACATGTTTTCCAGATCTATTCCATCCCTTTGACTCAAGAAAGTCTTGTTAGAATACAGTCATATCATTTAATTTAAAATAAAGGTAGAGTCCCTGCGGATTTTACTCCGGTAGTCCTTGCTGATTTATCAGAGTTTGTTGCATAAAAATCAAAACCAGAAGCACACACAGATGACTGATTCAGCTGGATTCAATAACTTCTTTATAAACATAGTAATATATACATACAATACCACAGGTAGATTATTTCTTCAAGTAAACACAAGCAGGAGTTAGTTTCATTTCAGCAGAGCAGTACAGAGAGCAGAGAGCAGAGTGCAGACACTGAGCCACGCCCAGCCTTAAGCTTAAGTTTTCAGTTTCGATTCTCTGCACAGACTCAGATGTGGTTAGCTCCCATTGGCTGACTTAGTTGCTATGCCTATTCATTGGCTAACCTTGTTAACATGGCTCTCCCAGTCATGAATATTCTAACATGACTGTAGAGGGTGGTGCTCATCTCCATTTCAAGGCCATTGAGCTAGCGCTGTCTAAAGACATTTCCGGGGTCAAGTGGCCAGCATGACATCATGAAGCATTGTTACCTTCCCACCAAAATGGTACCTATTTATCTATTTGCATTTGCATGCTTTCAAACTGCTAGCTGGGGAGGAGCTGGGGCAACTACAGGAGCTCAATCGCATTGCACTTGGGTCTCGAACTTGGACTGCCAGCTTTCCTGCCAACAAGCCCAGCATTTTAACCACTGAGCCCACCGCACCGCCCTCATTTAGTTTAAGGAGAAGGGAAATTTAGTAAACTAACTAATTCATGTAAAAAGAATCACACACTAGAAAAAAAAAGGCAGTCAAATTTCAAAATTAATGAAATGACATCTGGAAATCAATATAGCAATATTTTAAAGGCTCTCTTAGATTTTTTTTAAAGTTGGGAGGAACTAATGCAGTTTCTAGGCAACTAGATTTTTGTGTGTTCAACAGCTGGCCAGAACTAGAATATGAAATGCAGTGACTGATTTTCAAAACTAAGAATGGGTGGAAAAAGAAAAGACCAAGGACATAGTTGGGGTCTTCAGCTTTCTCAGGAATATAGAAAAATCTAGACCCAAAACTGTCTACATTTTAAACATAAATGGAAACTAAACTTTATTTTCTCCATGGATAGCTCACACTTTGCCCGTAACTAAGCCATACGCAGAAACATTTTTTATCATATGTAGTAAAGAGCCAAAGAAATGTAGTTGTTATCCCCCACCACCACCTTTGTAATTTCTAGGGAATTTTAAATTTATTGCACATTCCACAGTGCAAGTTGTGGATGGAAGCCAAACTCAACCAAATAATAATAAAGTAGTACTTACTTAAAATATTATTAGAATCTGCCTGGCTCTCTGCCTCTGGTGATGCAATTGCTTGTTTATAGAAAAAGCAGGGGATATTAACACAACACATTTGGTTCAAATTAGGGGAGAGCAGGGCACATACACAGAGGATGTTCACGTACATATAAACAATGCACCAGCCGTATGCAAGCCTTCAGGCTGGGGTTGGCTTTTATGCTAAACAGACTGGGCAATGAGATTTGAACAACTGAGCTTGGTAACAGGCCATAAGGATTTAAGAAAAAGACTTAGAAATGGGTGCAGCAAGATTATGCTTTGCAAAAAGATGGAAAAGTAATAAAATACCTGCAGTGGAAGACTGGATTATAAAAATACTTGAATTTGAGGAAATGGTAAAGCTGATCAGTTTTGGAAGAGGAAAAAAATCAGTGAAGACTTTTTTGAAAGATCGGAAACGTTATATTGGCATTTTGTTGAAAGAAGAAAAAATCTGATGATTTGATTATTCAAAAGGTTGAAAGAGGAAAAGAACAGAATTGAATATTCAATTATTCAATAGAAAGAAGGATAGAAGGCATAATTATATGTTATTTCTTTTTTTAAACCTGTTTTGTTTTCTATACTTTTACCGCATCAAAAATTCTTTTACGCACATACACACATAGAAATGAGATTATCTTCTCTTTGGAGACAGCAAAATGTCCAATTCATTGATTAAAGTTTAATTCAAACTATCCACTGTCCAACTGTAGGATTAGTAGTAGTAAAATATCCCAGGGATAAAATAATCTATCAGAGAATGCTAGAAATTTACATTATTATTTACAGAATATCTAAGTAAATGAATATAGAGATTTCTTTTGTTTCTGTCACTCCAATTCCCATTATAGTTGCAAGAGAAACATTGAACTAGGTTCAGCAACCCAAGATTTGTAAAACAGAATAATTATGTAAATTAACTAAAGTGGGTTGGGTTTGCATGAATTAGGAGTAGGGCAACCTTTTGGGGAATAAGGGTTGCAATGAACATTTTGAAAGAACTAGGACTGTGGTGGGAAGGATGATGGTGCAAAATAGTGGAACATATGACACCCAACTGTGGGCAGGGATTTTCCATTTTTCCTGTGGTTTTGTGATAGCTTGCTTTTAAAAGTATGTGATGTCTATTTGGGACATATAATATAGTTTTTGTATATTCCCACCTCAAAATGTTTCTGAAATTTGCGACCCATGGCTGGAAGATGTTTCGGAAGTGACCAAGAGGCTGTTTGGGAACCAACAGTTACCTAACACTGTCATAAACTATGATTTGTTCAATCACATCTGTGAGATGGGGGGGGCTATATAAATTCACCTAATAAATAAATAAATTTGCAAACCACAATGGTAGGGTTTACACAACAGACTAATCCAAAATCAAAAGATGTGTGAGCCCAGCCATTAACTGTTGTGGCTTGCCCGAGTCCCGCACAGCTGCTCATGGATCCGGAAGACCAAGAACCGACCATGAGGTGGCAATATCATCCTGTATCTCCAGCACCTGAGTCCGAGATCGAGGAGAACGCAGTGCCAGAGGACGATAACCAACCAGGGCCTTCTGCACCTCCCCAGAAGGAGATGAGTGACTCAAGTGGAGAGGAGGAGCCTCTGATTGATGCTAGGGCACGCAGGGCAGCTAGCAGGCAAGAGTGGCTCTGCAGGAGGAGGTCTCCTCACCTGTAAACCTGCAGGCTGATGGGCCACACCCTAAGACTATTTAAGGTTTCAGAAAAGCTGAAACCATCGCTGGAGACAACTCATTATTTTCCTGGCTGGCTGATTTCAGATCTTTGTTATCTCAGTTGGAATTACTCCAGTCTGGGCTCTTGGCCAACTCCAGTAAGTGGAAGATAACTCGGGACTTAATGGCCTGCTTGCATTTTGGTATTTTGAATCCTGGCCAAAGTGTTATCTTACTCTCGACAAGAACTGTGTTGAAAAACTTTATAAAACTTACTACTAAGCCGTATTATTAGTAGTAAAGTAATATTTGTTGTGCAAACAGTGTGTGTGTGTCATTTCCTGGGGGCTTGCCGTGCTGGGTCACAACATTAACTGGCTTCAGACACAGCATGAAGACCTGTTTTATTTAACCTTGATCTGTTGAATAAACCACAAATGGTGGGTAACTCAGTACATGTTTTTGGTTTAGAATATTGTATGAGCCCAGCCACAGTGATGCACAGATAAAACAACCATTTTAAAATAGGATGCCAACTCAACAATTTTGGCATTTTGCTGTCTCCTTAATTCACCTCCATTTATAAAATATAGTTCTCATCTTTCTCTTACAGTGACCCTATCTCCTATGTTATAGAGGACAACCTTTATTGCTATAATTGACATACTATTGAATGCAAAAATTAAGGCGCCCTAACTAAATTGTATGTTTCAGTGATTTCCTAAGTGAATTGAAACTGACAGAATCTCTACAAGGTACAGTAAAACCCTAAAGAGTTCTGCAAGTTTGAATGCATACTTACTCCTTAAATGCAGTTGTTTGCATATTCAAAATAAGAAAACCTTTATATTTCTTTCTGGTAAGTACGTCATAGCTGGCTTGGAGATTTGTTTTGTTTTGTTCTGTTTTTGGTGCCTTCAAGTCAGTGTTGACTGCCTGGGCTAATCCCTATAGTTTTCTTGGCATAATTTCAGAAGTGTTTTGCCATTGTTGGCTACCTAGGGCTAAGAGAGAGTGACTGGCCGAAGGTCACCTAGCTGGCTTTATGCTTAATGTGGGACTAGAACTCACAGTTTCCCACTTTCTAGCCTGATGCCTTAAGCGTTACACCAAGCGTTACACCAAGTATCTCTTGGATACTTATGTTGCTAAAATATCCGATTTCTTTTGAAATGATATTCGGTTCCTCAGACTCAGAATCTTCGGAGAGATCTCAAATATGCACTGCAGGCAAGGAGATCTAAAAATATTTTTGAGCTCCAAGACGTCTACGAAAAGAACAGAAATAAATTCCAAAAGCAAAAAATAAACAGGTTTTTTTTTTAGCTGGCTACAGGAAATGCTTAGAAGCTGTTATTTCTGCCAAAGGAGATATTATAAAGTATTGTCTGAAAGACTGGCCAAATTTCTGCACCTGCCATGTTCAATAGTTTAATATCTCACATATGACTACATTTTTGCACACAACTGTAACATATCCTGATTTCATCAAAGCACTTGAGACAGTCCCTTATGACATGCTGATTAGAAGTTAGTAAAATGTCAGTTAAATAGCATGATGATCAAGAGGATACGAAACTACCTTGAAAATCATAATCAAAGAACCACGATAATGGCTCCCTAGGCCCCTATCCTTCAATAGTATTTGAATTGGACCAAAAGTAGGGAGGAATGCTGATTAAATCTGCAGATAATACAAATTTCCCACAGTCAGAAAGTATCTCCTTATTTTGAGTTTTGATATCTCTCTGTAAAACTTCTATCCAATGCTTCTTCCTATCTTCAGGTTCTAGGAGTAAATTCACATCCTCTTTCCTGTGACAGCCCTTCAAGTATCAGAGAACTACTATCATGTCTCCTCTTAGCATTCTGTTTTTTAGGCCAAACACACCTGGTTCTAAACACCACTGTTCTTCAAAGGATTATGTCCCCCAAGCCCCATATCAACTTTGTCACTCTCTTGTGTATTCTTTCCAATTCTTGTGTATGTTTTTTTTTAATGGGGTCTCTAGAAATGAGCATACTAGTCCAAATGTAGCCTGACCAATGCAGTATATTATTTCTCATTATCCTGACACTATAAATCTATTGATGCATCTGTTTGATCTTCCACTAGGTGCAGAATTTGTCTCCCAATTGATGTCAGTTAAAGTCCCTCATTACTATTGTAGTGTGCTTCCTACACATTTTAATTATCTGATTAGTAAAAAGTTCATCTATTTCCTCTGTTTGGTTGGGTGGCCTGTAAAATACACCTTTGGCAATGTTATTCCTTTTTCCTTTTATATTACTCCAAATGCATTTGAAGTTTTCATCACTTTGTTCCCATTCTATAGAAGTGTAGTTATTTCTTATATAGAGTACAACTCCACTTCCTCTTTATTATATTTTATTAGGTCCTCTTCTATTAGGTCTGTACACAAAGGAAGGGGTTAAATGTCTATGGAGATTCTCAATCATCCAGATCATGGTTGTTCCAAAGGTATTTTTTCCAAAAGGCAACGGAAGAAGCTTCTTGGATGAGAAGCAAAGTGTTTTCGAGGAAAACCCCAAGAAAGTCCACTTGCCTTTTGGAAAATTCACCTTTGGGACAAGGGAAAGGCCTGATGGTGTTATCATCAGTCTGCCTCTCCTGATACTCCACCCCAGACACTCGTAGAAATACTGTACAATGTAGTACATGCCTAAATTCAGCCAGATCTGCTTCTTTCAACATTCATTGCTTAAAACAAAGCTGTGTATTAACCACTATCTATCAGCATTTAAAATTTACAGTTTTTCCTTCCATTTTCCCATCTTCAGTAAACATTCTACAGCAGGGGTGTCAAACTCGCGTCGTCATGGTGGCGTCACATGACGTATTGGGACTTTTTCTCCTTTGCTAAACCGGGTGTGGGCGTGGCCAGCACGTGATGCATCTGGCCCACGGGCCGCGAGTTTGACAGCCCTGTTCTAGAGTAACCTAAATTCATATACACTGGTACCTTGGTACAGAACTGCTTTGAAACTCATTGAATTTGGTACTCAATGCATTTTGACATGAAAATTTTGTCCCAATACTCATTGTTTGTTTGGTACTCAATGCACAAGTTAGAACTTGTCGGTGTTGGCTGCCTTGTGACTCACTACATTATTCCTTATGGGAAAAACCTGTTTGGTACTCATCATTTTTAGTATTCATCATGCCTCCCAAATCAATTAATGATGAGCACCGAGATACCACTGTACTTGCTGTAGTTTTCTGCCATTTATGCATATGTTGCAATCATTAATTCCATCTTCTTGTCATACACAACCACCTTGGTTTTTGATACATTAATTTTCAGATTCATACTCCTTACAGCATTATCCCATGTCACTCCTTTGGATTCCCAGCCAATAAGAAATACACTTAGCAAACTAATCCTCCCATAGTATTTTATTCGTTCTTACTATCTTTCAGTTTGTGTAGAAGAATAGTAACAGCATTCTTGCAGAGATTCAATCTTCACACTCCAGCCAAACAAGTTGCACAGCTACCCGAAAAGTAAATCACATCCCCTATTACCACATTTTTCAAATTATAAAATATTTTATAGTATTTTTCAACATTATTACATTACATTTATGACTTCCTTCTTATTTTTCTCTTGGACAGTAGTAGTTAGCATTTATTTCCTTTCTACTCTTCAACATATCACTATCATTCTTACACGATTCCCTAAAATACTCTTTCCAACACCACTTCATCTCATTTTTATCGCAAATCCACTTACATCGGCATATTTAGGAAAGTTCAATTTTCAAAGCCAACTACATTTTAATTCATTCATTGACTCAAAAAATGTGAAAGTAGAACCAAATTGATCTCTTCTCCATCCCTACGAGGCAGAAGTATATGAATGGAAACAGTAGTGAGAAAGCCAAAAGAACTGAATTCTGAAAAAAAAAAAGACCAGAATGTCTCCAAGTTGCATGACTATTAAACTTGTGAAAAAAGGAGCTTGTGTGTGTATATATATGAAATGGATGCTCTGCAATTTATGTCCGTTCCACATGTTTGTTCATGAGTGTATCTGTCTTCCATTTTACTCTGCACAGTCTAAAAATGTCATAGAAAGTATGACATTTAATTCATATATGTATATGTCTTGTGCCAGGAAATGTTTACATTTGAAACGTTTCTATTAAATATCACAAGTTTAAGAGCTATAAAATCTATTCACATTTTTGAAGAAACAGAACTCCCAATTATGCATAATACTCCAATTGTGCATAATACTCCATAATACTACAGGTGAGGTCACCTGAAGTTCATTTAGACTGTCCTCCTAAGCAGCTTAAATAGCAATCAGTAATGATGGGGAAAAGAGAGGTGAGAAAGAAAATCAGTGGGAGCAATGGCTTTAGGGGCTCAACAATCAGAGGTTCCCAGCATTTGGATCCCTCTCCATCAGCATTCAAGGAAAGCCAATGAAGGTAAATATACGTATCGCAGGATAAGGTTGCAGTATCCTATCTGGGTTGGTCACCAGGACCAGAGGTTTAGTCTTCCAAACTTTCGGACTCATGGTGGAACCCATCCTCAGGAAACGTCTCTCTCACCAGAATTCTGGTAAGAGAGAAGTTCTCTGAAGATGGACTCCAGCACGAGTCCAAAAGCTCAGAAGATTAAACCTCTGATCCCGGTGACCAACTCAGATTGGATCTTTCAAGGAAAGCATCTGCTGTTGAGCAGATACAAAAACTAGCTGAGGATCAAAGTTCAGAATAGTGACTATTTTACACTTAACTTATTAAAGTGACATTAGGGCCTGATTGTTCACTTAGGCCAATGCTCTTGTCTACTCGGTTATGGCACAACTATGGTACTATATGAGCGACAGCTCCGATTTCAGGTTCAATCCTTGACATCACTAGTTAACAATGAATCTAAAGTTGCCACTCAGAGAAGAGTTTGGGGAAGACTCTGACAATCAAAGTGTTCTGAGCTGGATAGACCAGTAGTATTAGTATATGGTAGCTTTATTTATTTGTAGCTCTTTCCTATCTGGATTGTGTTTTGCATACACAAAGTCACTGTTTGCTTCTCTACATCTTTAGTTTAGGAATCTCAAATAGCACACCTGGAAGTAGTGCTTGAACATCCGCTGAAATCAGAGAGAGCTGCATCCTGGATGAATCCACAATCCAGTTGGTTATAGTTCACATCAAATAAAGACCTGGCAGCTGGATTTCATCTGAGCGAACTCTGATCAGTCTTGTGTGCTTGTGTGCGTGGTTTAGAATTTTTTGCAAATCCAACCCAATGGTTAGTATATAGTATGGTGTGAGAACCCAGAAAATGAATTGATTCAGTTACCACGTTATCTATGTTGTCTGAATGCAATCATTCAGTAAAGGACAGCTTTGTATGCATCAGCCACGGTGATGCAGTGGTTAGAGTGCAGTACTGTAGGCTACTTCTGCTGACTGCCGGCTGCCTACAATTTGGCAGTTCAAATCTCACTAGGCTCAAGGTTGACTCAGCCTTCCATCCTTCCGAGGTCGGTAAAATGAGGACCCAGATTGTTGGGGGCAATATGCTGATTCTGTAAACCGCTTAGAGAGGGCTGTAAAGCACTGTAAAGTGGTATATAAGTCTAAGTGCTATTGCTATTGCTATCAGCACACAAGACAAAGAGGCACCAAAGCTCATTATGCAGTGTCCCAGTTTCAGGTATCACCACAACTCAGTAGCAATTAATAAGAAAGCAAGTCCTTGCTATTGCCAGTGCAAGTAGACATTGATAGATGTAGAGGTCTACAAAGATTGCATTCTCACAACATGCTCAGCTAAAACCAAACATTAAACCTAAACCTAGGTAGTGGGTTTAGTTTGTTGTGGGAACTAGGCCAGTGCAGAGCAGTTTTATATCTTCAAATGAAATCCCTATGCCTTTAAAAATTATAAACATTATCCTTCTTCACAATTTGAATAAAAACATACAATTGCATTTATTTTGGATCTGAGCAGGGCGGTTAGCCATCATTCTGCAAACAAACAAATAAATCCTTTAGCAAGCCAAACCCCATCCGTATTCCAGCTGCACACTTCATAAAGTTGCTGTTTACACATACATTCGTCATATTTAATCTCTTCTGTGTTGTCACTTCTGCCCACATCCAGACATAATAGCTGTCTTTCTTTTTCTTTCTTTCTTTCTTTCTTTCTTTCTTTCTTTCTTTCTTTCTTTCTTTCCTTCCTTTTTTCTTTTTCTTTCTTTTTTTTTCCCTGCCCCCCCCTCCTCCTCCACTCCCTTTCTTTTTCTTTCTTTTTCTTTATCTATCTATCATCTTTCTATCGATCTATCTATCTATCTTTCTATCTATCTATCTGTCTGTCTGTCTGTCTGTCTGTCTATCTTTTGTGGCAAGCAAAGATAAAGGACAGGCAAGGAGAGGAAAGTTTGGAAGAACAACATCTCAACATCTTACATACAAGCATGTTTTTTGAAGCACTGCTTTATTTTGGCCCACAAACAGAGCCTCCCAACTGCCTCACACTTTCCACATTCTTTGGCCCAAAACTAGAGTCTTGGAATTACGGGTGGTTTAACAGAGAATCTTTACTGGAACAGGACTAGACAGAAGACAAAAAGAAAATAAACCTTCCTATTTTTTTTCTTTTTCTTTTTAATTGGATGTGAAGTCTATTTCAAGGAAGAACATTAAAAAAAAAACTTTCTAGCTTTTGAGACCCTGCTGGGAGAAAAGAGGGTTCATTTTGAAGTTCCGACATTTGGCACTGTGGCATTGATATCCAGCATCAAGTAATCAAACAAAGAAATGTAACTCTCCCTGCAGCTCAGTTCTCTATGGGAGACATTCTGTAATTAAGGTCTGAATGCATCTGAGAAGATAGAGAGAGGCTTAGCAGACGCATCAGAAATAGTTGCCTTTCAATAGAAAGCTACTAACAAGATATGTCTGAATATGGTTCAGATATTTCAACCCATCTAGCACCCTTAAGAATTATCAGGTTGCAACTCCCATTATTCCTAAACTGTCATACTGGATTTACAATCTAGCACATTTGCACAACTCTGGCTTGTTGGAAGATACTTTGAATTTGTGAAGGGATCTTTCCTCCTTTGTAAGAAGTGCCAGCAGACTAATAGGTTGATGTAGAGCTGTATGTAGATGGATTTCTTGGCAAGCCCAAGTAATTGTTTATATGGAGTTTTGGTTCTTTATTATCCCAAGATTCATCTTTACAAATCCATTTCTGTCCCCAGTTTGGAAACATTTTACCTCAAGTTCTAACTATCCTAGAATTTATTTATTCCACATACAATCATTTACATGGGTTAAAGAAAGAAATTCTTATTAATGCCTTCACAATATTATGTGACACCTACTGTATGCTGGTTATGCCCATAACTGTAAAAAAATGGCAACCTATTACAATGACCTGATGATGTTGAACATACAGGCATCCAATGGTTTCCAGGATATTTTTTCATGGAAATGCAATTTTATTTTCTTTTAAAAGATTTGTCAAAGTGTATAAAGTTTACACATTGTCTTAAAGTCATCGGTAAAAAATAATTTGGAAATTGTGCTGCTCTTTTTAGTGCTTTGCTACTGAGTTTCAGTGATATAATTTCAACTATCAATGGAGATTCTCAGTCATCCAAGATTATGGTTGTCCCAAAGGTGCTTTTTCAAAAGGTAGCTGGACTTTGTTTTTGCTTGAAGATGTTTTGCTTCTCATCCAAGAAGTTTCTTCAGTTCTGACTGAATGGTGGAGGATAGAAGGATTTATATTCCTTATAGCCATCAGGTTTTTAGCATTCTTTTTGAGAGTCATGGAGGTAAACACTTGGAGGTTTATCTGTATCCTCGGGGTCACCTGAATAGTGCAAATGAGTGTGGAACCTTTTTGGAACTAAGTTCCAAGCTAACAACCAGATGCCTGCAAAGAATATAAATCCTTCCATCCTCCACCTTTCAGTCAGCACTGAAGAAGCTTCTTGGATGAGAAGTGAAACATCTTAAAGGAAAAACAAAATCCAGTTGCCTTTTGAAAAAGCACCTTTGGGACATAATTTCAAATAGTTTTGAATGGCTGAAAAAATGGATTGAAAACCTGTATATGAATTGTGGATTGTTAATCTCTCCCTTGCAGGTTCTATTCTGCCTGATGTGATTAGCTATGATGTATGGCAGCAGCTAGCAGTGTCTGTACATGTAGACATCAACTGTTGATGTAAAAAGTGTTCAAGATTGGCTAAACCAGCAGAGACTATTGACAGCTTAGAAGAAAAGCATCCAACACTGACAGCCAACTCCTGGCCAGGGAGAAGTGAGATGGAGGCAATTATCTTGAAATGGCTGAGTGAAATTATGAAGCTTTCCCCTCGACACTGTGGTTTGGAATGTTTTCTTGGATTAACATGTTTATTTCGGAATTCTTCCCTTGTCCCTACTCCCCAAATTAGATGGAGGAACCAATTTCCCCTTTTTTGATTTTTTTTTCCCAACTGGAAATTATACTTGGCTACCAGGTTGTTTTGAAAGGGTTCTGGATGGGGCTGGATGTACCATATGCCTGCATTGCCTTGTTAAAGCCCAACAATCATTAAATAGTCTTTAGAAGGTCGCACAAGTGGTTTTGCAGTCAACACATGAGAACACACATGATTTCAAAAAGAATGCTGCAAATACAGAAAAAGAGCAAAGATGTAGATTTAATTACGAACGAAAAGATTAAATATATGTCAGAAAGCAAGAAATTGAATTATCTAGACTGTTACAGGTGTGTATGAAACTAGCAATCAATAAATTGATGATAGTTGCATATTATACTCCTGTTAATATTAATAATGGAAGTACTAGAATTGTAACATTCTAAATTATTGCTATGATGGGAGGGGGGAAACTCTTAGCCGATATGAATGGTGGGTGGAAAAAAGAATAGAAGGAATAGAGTTTCACAGATTCAAGAATGAATGAGAATGGTGATGGTTTGATGAGTATTTGCTTAGGTAAGAGCCTGTTCATTTCAAATACATGATTAAAATATTGTTGCACTCATGCACATGAGTGGAAAGAGAATTAGTAAAAAAAAAAAGCCTGATTTATTTCATGGTTTATGATGAAAGATTGAGAAAATCAATGAAGGATAAAAGGGTTTGAAAGAGAAAGTAGAAGCTGTCTGGAACAGAATAAAAAAAATTATCCTATAGAGAATCACAGAAATGCCTGGCATTACTCTAAGGCAGGGGCGTCAAACTCAAGGCCCACGTGCCGCATCCAGCCCGCAGGGTGTTTAGATGTGGCCCGCGGGGCCACCCTGGAAACAGCAAAGGACTGGCCCACGGTGCCTCTGCCAGCGAAAATGGAGCTTGGGAGGGAGGCCTTCCTTCACGAGCTCCATTTTCACTGCCAGAGGGTTGCAGGAGGCCGTTGCAGCCGAAAACAGAGCTCACAAGGGCTGTGGGCTGGCCACGGCCACCCCGGCCACGCCCACCCCGGCCCCCCAAGGTCAAGCACAACCCTGATGCAGCCCTCAATGAAATCGAGTTTGACACTCCTGCTCTAAGGGGAAGTATAAAAAAGACTGGTAGAACGATGACCTGAAACAGAGTGCAGAAGAGAAAAATCTTGCATGTAAGTGTTTGTTGCAATATTGTAAAGAAACATTGGTTGCTTAGAATATAATCAACAGCTGAAATTGAAAGAGGCAGAGAAACGCAGGATCATTTTAAATGGAAATGAATAATTGTTTTGGGAATGGTTAAAAAGAGCTAGACAAGGTCACCCAGCAGAGTGAATGGAATTGCAAACAAAGGCATTGAAATTATTTTAGAAAGGTGAAGGAATGCTGGAAGGATAATTTTAAGAACTTTCTTTTCCAGGAATGATAGTGATACTGTATGTTAAAGAAAGAACTGAAATAATGTGATAAACATTATTGTACAAGAATGAATGATTAAAAAGAAAACATGAAGCTGTAAGAAAGTTGAAAAGGAAGCAAGCACGGAGAAATGTTAATGATATGAGTATGCTTCGTTTTTGGAATAGCTATGTGATTTGCTTAAGATGTGTGCAAAGACTACAGCTGGGCCTAACAATTAGAAGAATGTATTTACTGTTCTTACATAAAGAGAAAGGTAGAAAGAGAAAATGCAGAAACTGGAGGGCAGAAAGTCTGTTAAGAATGTTGGCGAAGATGTCTGGCAGAATTCTGACTGGAAGACTATAAGAGCTGACAATGAACAAAATGAATATAGTGGTTAAAACATCAGGCTAGAATCAGGGGGACCATAAGTTCTAGTCCTGTCTTAGGCACAAATCCAGCAGGTGACCTTAAGCCAGTCCCTCTCTCTCAACCCTAGGAAGTAGGCAATGGGAGACCAATCCCAAAAAAAAACCTTGCCGAAAAACCCTGCAGGATTTGTGAGCAACATTGACTCAAAAGCACTCAAATTCCCCCCAAAAGCAAGTTTATGTTTGGTAAAGTGTGTGTAGTGTAGACCAGATCATTTATTTATTTAAAATATTTGTATAACCATCCATTTTAAACCAAACTCTGAGTGGCTTACAACTAAGAATAAAACCTCCCAATAAAACAAGACATTTTGCCGTTCATCAGACCACTAAAAGATGTATAGGTATGAGAATAAAGTTCATGATACACTTCTTGATTTGAATATGATAAAATATGGGATATTTTATATGAAGGCAGCAATGAAGGTGCATTGAATAATGTGATAAGAGTGGCAGATTGTAAAAAATATATGTGAGAATAAATTAGATGATTAGCAGATGAACAACACTGATCAGGGAGTAGGACAAAGAGATGAATTATCTCTTAGTAATTTAACATATTTATGGATTAATGTGTTTATTTATACCCATGTTTTTCAAATTTGGCAATTTGAAGACGTGTGGACTTCAACTCCCACAATTCCCCTGCCAGCATTGGCTAGAGAAGTCCATACTTCTTCAAGTTACCAGGTTTTGGGGGGAAAACTGGATTGTATTTTATTTTCTGTAGCAAGCCATTTGTTCAAATCTCTGAGCAGCTGGCTGTAGAGATGAACCAGTCCTTTCTTCTTTAATTGCTTTCTACTCCAGAGTCAAAACAGAGCCATCATTTCCCCTTTTTGCTCTAACATCTTACAGCCAAGCACCTTTGCTCTCACTTTTTCCATACTGGTGAAAGATTTAGATCACTGGAACTGGCAGCCTCCATTTTGGCTCTCTGTTTGGACTACAAAATTCAAAGGACAACCTGGGAGCTCTCTTTTTAAGAGCAAAGTATTTATTGTTATTAAGCATAAGCTGGAGAGATCTTTCTGATTCAGTCATCAACCAGAGAGCCATAAGTACTTCCACTCAAGCCTTCGCCCTGCATGAGAGCCGAGGTGGCGCAGTGGTTAGAGTGCAGCACTGCAGGCTACTTCAGCTGACTGCTAGCTGCAGTTCGGCGGTTCAAATCTCACCGGCTCAAGGTTGACTCAGCCTTCCATCCTTCTGAGGTGGGTAAAATGAGGACCCAGATTGTTGGGGGCAATAAGCTAAATCTGTAAACCGCTTAGAGAGGGCTGTAAAAGCACTATGAAGCGGTATATAAGTCTAACTGCTATTGCTATTGCTATATAACAGGCATGCCTTCAGACAACTGAAAAAACTTTATCAATTTGTCAGTCTCCAGAACAAATATAATAGGTTCTTTTTAGGAATGGATCTAGGGATTTTTTTTAAATTACTGATGAAAATCCCTCTGTCCTTCTAACTTACCCCTTGGAACTTACTTTGTGTGTGTGTGTGTGTGTGTGTGTGTGTGTGTGTGTGTGTGTGTGTGTGTGTGTGTGTGTGTGTGTGTGTGTGTGTGTAATATTCGTATGCAGGACTATTAGACTTAGACTTAGAAGACTTAGAATAATTTTATTGTCACTTTGAATTTACACTAATCGGCATACATTAAAATGAAATTTCGTTGCATACAGCTCTCAAAGGGTCTCCACCTCTAATATACACTACATAAACATGACAAAATAATAAATAAATAAATAAAATATGCATATACCCACATATATTTTACTTACACACACACACACACATACACGTATGTATGTATGTATGTATATCTGCATACTAATATAGTTCACTTTCTATGCAATGTCAAGTTTGATTAACATTTTTGAGCTTAGCAGTTAGATACAAATTTTGATAATTATGTCATTTTTTTAATTAAGACAGGGATGAAATTATTCCACATACCCTACCCCCCCCCTTATCATTAGCAATGAAGAAAAATTACCCCATTAGAAAAGATGTACTGTTAATTACCCAATATAAATAGAAAATAGAGAAGAAATTTCAGACTAGCTGTTTTCCTACAATCAAGTTTGTGAGAGATCACAGATTTTGCTTAGAAACTGCTTCCTTTAAAATAAACCAAATTTAAAAAGTTAGCCAAATACACAGATGAAAATTTATGAAGTGGCAAAGAACTTATTTTTTAAAAAATAATGACCGTGAATTGTTTTTAATGGTTTGATTTACCCTTGGGATCCAGTTGGCTTGACGTTTATTAGAGGCCCCTTGGCTTAACTAACTTGTGGGATCAGGATCTAGGCCAAACATGTTGCACAAATAGCTGTCCTCTGAATTTATATAACAATCAGCAGAAAGAAGTACATTTCACTAAAAGACGACAGACCAAACAATGGATTATGACATGGCTGGATATTTAATATTAACTATTTAAACTGTTCATATATAACTATATTTGGAGTCATATATTATTTGATAATTTCCTAACAGTTTCCTAATACAGTAAAAAAAAAAAACCTACCTTCCTTCCTTCCTTCCTTCCTTCCTTCCTTCCTTCCTTCCCTTAAATGTTAAGCATTAAGTTTAAACCTTATTCTCTGTCACTGACAATAGTTATAACATGAACATACAATCAATTAAAATAGCTTTAGTGAGTAGTCCTAATAAAAATGAAATGAAATGCAATCTAATGTATTTGCAAAGCTATTTTTGAACATGCATATGTTGGCGTAGTTAATGAAAATAAATATGAAATGTTGATTTCATATCAGTGAAGTGTGAAACTGTTCTATGGTCACAAATACAGAATAGTTCTTGAGAATAGCTGGACAGTATTCAACCCACAAGTTTTGGATATTACAACTGTAATATAGATTAGAATATCCATGTACAAAAATACACCAAAGTGTGGTGACTCATGGTCTGTTGATGAACCTCTTCTGTAGAATTTTGAATTTCAAACAAATTTCAGTGCTGACAAGCCTCTGTATTTTTTGGTCTCAAGGGTTACTCAAGTGTTCATATGCTAGTACAGCTTAAGGCTTCAGTCATTTTTACAGCTGCTTTTCTAAGAGCTGTTTCAAACTATGGGTAGGCTCACCCCGGCTGCTGCAGAAATAATCTACTGGAAAGCAATATTATTCTTCAAATATTTTCTGTTATGATTGACAATGGGTGCCCCTTCTCTTCTCGGTGTCAACTATTTTTGAAGTGCCTCTATTTGTAGCTTTTCTTTCTGTTTTTACAAGTTATTGCTTCTAAAGCAAAGGATATGCCCCATGTCTTGCAGCATTACAAACAGTGTTGAAGGATGGTCACCTAAATAATAAAACATTAGGAAATGAATTTAGATCTGATGAACATTGTGCAACATTGTTAGGGGCTGATGCAAAGCTTTGTAATTCTATCTATTTTGTTTAGGACAAATATACCAAAAATGTGGTCTGTCTCCCAGTTCTGCTGACATGCATCTTTTTTGGGGGGAGAGGCAGGGACAAAAGGAATGGGTGCTAGGGAACAATTTCATTTATTCTTCTCAATGTTGTGTTTCACACTGCATTTCATCAAGGATTATTTAAACACTGCTGTGCTTTGGAGGAAACAGAATTGCATCCTATTTCTTTGTGGATAATCCAAAATATATTGAACGACTCCAACAGAAATATTCATAAAAAGAACAGTGAAAGTCATGAAGAGTACAGATTTTATTATGTTCGATTCTCCTGTAACAACATACATTATTATTTGATGTTGGAGTCTACAGGACAGTTCCTGTGCTGTCAAGGTTGTACCTTATTGTAATACAAAATGGATTTTCATGTTCAAATGATGTCACACTTTTTTCTATAGCTATGAAGAGTGGATTTTCCATTATTATGCTTGCTTCTAAACAAATAGTGAAAATCAGCTTGGCGTAAGGGGTTAAGGCAATAAGCTACAAACCAGGAGACTGTGAATTCTAGTCCCGCCTTAGACACAAAGCCAACTGGGTGACTTTGGGCCAGTCACTTTCTCTCAGCCCTAAGAAGGAGGCAACGGCAAACCTTGCCAAGAAAATTGCAGGGACTTCTTGTCCAGACAGCTTCCAAAAATTAGAGAAAAGAGAGGAAAAAACAAATAGTGCCACTAGAATATATATACACCAGGGATCAAAGGGTATGGGTAGACCAAATTAAAAGCATCACTCTCAGGAATTTATGGATATATCATCTATATGAGCCTAGTATGGCCCAGTGGAGTGATATGGAGTCAACTGCAAAGTGCATGCTTGGAGGATTCAGGTATATTATTAATAGCTCTGGTTGAAAGGTCTTAGGTAGGGGTCCCCAACCCCCAGACTGCAGCCCAGTACCAGGCCGTGGCCCATTGGGAACCAGGCCATGCAAGCGGCAGGCAAGCGTGCAAAGCTGCATTTGCGCAAGCAGTGCACGCGCAAAACCATCCCCCCCCCGCTGCCACTGCCACTGGTCCACAGAGCCGGAAAGATTATGGGACCGCTGGTCTTAGGGAAGAGATTTAGGAAAAACGCTGCTGCTATCAAAAGCCTGATCTGCCAGACTCCACTCCAATTGGTTACTCTGTCCCCCATCCCAGTCACTACCCTCCGCAGTCATTTTGGGTAGTTTTGCAAGTTTGTCAGTGGAATGATGAAAAGCTTGGTGGTTTTTTAATGTTCATTAATGGAGTAATAATTCGAGTGTACTCCTTTTTTTACAAGTTCATCAATGAAAAAACAGAACAATGAACAGATGTTTAAAGCTTAAAAGTTGTTTTGTTACTTGTGTTGGGGGTTTTTTTTTAGTATATGGAGATGCTTTGTTAAAATTTTCTTGCAATTTGTAAATACAATTTTGGGGGGAAAAGATAGGTCTTATTGATTGATTGACCAATTACAGTAAAATTAATCAGAGTGGTGCCACTTTCCCCTTCTAGTCCAAGTGACAGGAAAAATGATATGATTGTTTCCTTCTTTCCTCCCTTGTCCAAAAGGGGCAAAGAAGAAGGAAATCCACAGCCAGAGCACTTAATGGACACACTGCGGTCAGAATTTCAGATACATAATCAGTCCAAAGATAATCCATATGCTCAGTTCCAGGAAGGGCTTTTGCTCAAGAGTGCCCTGCATGGAGACTGTCCAGAGTTAGTTCTTGGAAGTACCCTCCCAAAATGCCTCATTGAGCTGGAAAGAGGCTAATTAAAATCACGGAGAGAAGATGCTGCTGCTATCTTGTGAAATTTGGCCTTTTAAAATGGGGAAGAGTTAGGGAGTACTCATAAACGAAAGAATTAAACTTGTCAGGACTATAGAAGGAAGCTGAGGATTCCCCCCCCCCCAAGTTATTTAGCATAATAACAACAGCTGCTTCCTATTCTCTGCTTTCTTGTCTGGAGATGAGAAAGAAATGAATTTAACCAATTAGGTCAAATGAGGGAGAACTGATGGTCATCATTTCCCTACTCCTAGTAAGATACTCTGCTTTGGTCCTCCCATTCCCCAGCCTGTTGGTGGCCAAACTGGATAAGAACTCTGGGAGGCACAATTCCCAGTATAGCTGGAGTTTGGCCAAGGATAACTCAAATCTTTTATATTTGTAACTCACTTTTGATCAAGGAATCTGTTTCTTAATGCAGAGATTAGTTTTATTTCAGTGTACAATGTCAACAGCCTTCTTTGATTTCCTTTGTTTGAGATCATGTATACTACTTTGTAAGCTGTTTACTGGGACTAGTGGCTCCTTTCTGGTTTGGATAAAGGCTTCTTGAAACTTGAGCTATCTCAAATGAGGTCTTTGTCCAGCTGGGATAATTTTGACAACATGTATCTATTTTGAGGGTCAAACAACATGATTCTAATCAGTCCCAACTGACCCTATGAATCACTTTGGAACAACCTTGAAATGCATATGATGTTCCTGGATTTTGATCATCTGGTTTTCCCTTTCAGAATGGCCATAATACCACCAGGTCTTACATTTTGTTGGCCAGAGAGGCCAATTTATCAAATGGCTTTGAGAAACACATAAGCTAACTATCAAAGAATATTCCTCGGTTTTCTAATGCAATTCTTCACTGAAATGCTGCTTTTGAATACAGAGTTTCTGTGGCTAGTTTCTGCTAATGGACACACTGTCAACTTTTTTCCCCAAAAAGTCGGATTTCATCCCTCCAGCCTGTAAGGTTGGTGCAGTGGGAAAGATCTCTGCAACCTTGAAACTAGATATGCAGTGCTGAGATAAATGGACCAAACCATCTAGGCCAGGTTTTTTGCAACTTCAGTTGTCTGAGATTGTATGTAACGCCCATCATTTCCAGCTGGTATGTCTATGATGATTGAGAAGAATGCTAGTATAGTCTAGCTATTGCTATGAAAGAGCTCTTCTTTCAATTCTACATATTTCAATAGCAAGTCTAAATAAATCCACTGTGATGACTTAGTTGGTGATTCATGCTCATGTTTCTCCTCTTAGGAAAATGGGCTCTTCTATTCCAGGCGCATTGCAATTTCATCCTCCGCCCTGGAAGAAGTATTTTTAGGGAGGTGGGTGGGCGGATGTTTTCATATTTAATTTCATTTACCTTCCTCAAGGGAGAAATCATAATGGGGTGGGAGAGTGGGGAAAAAGCAAACACAAAAATAACAATTTGGCATCACAATAATCTCTCATAGGAGGGGGAAAGTTCCTGTCTTGATTCTGATTGCAATCAGATGTTGCAAAAAAAAAAAAAAAGCCACCTTTGGCAGAAACGTGGAGAACATGTTACCCTCATCCTCTCATTACTCCATTAGGGAAAACCGAATTAATCTGAGTGGCAGATTAGGGTGGTTTGGTGAATTAACACCAAACCCCCACCCAGTGCCACTCTGACCAACAACCCTGAACAGCTGCTTCCCGGATCTTGAATGCACAGACAACAGCTTGCCAAATTAGCCAGCTGCTTCATATGCTTTCCATGGAAAAAAAATCTTTAGGCAAACGTACTACATGGTTTGTTGTTTTATTTCTTTCCCTACTACAATCTCACGATTGGCAGTTTACATAACTGCCCAGCATTAAAACATCTATAGTACGATTTAAAAAACCCAAGAAAATAAACAACTGTAGCTATTTCAATGGACTCTTTAGGGCAATGCTTACAATATAGGATTGCCAGCCCCCTACATGACTTCCAAGGAAGTGGTGGAGGTCTCACTTTCAGAGAAGGAATATAGAAGTAGAAGATAGCAAATATTTCTCCCTCTTTAAACATAGGTCCATCTAAGTCAGCAGCAGTGGTGGGTTGCTGCCGGTTCGGACCGGTTCTCCTGTACCGGTAGCGGAAATTTGCATCCGCTCGCCGAACCAGCAGCGATGGCCGGCTGTCCACCCCCCCGAACCGGTTCTCTGGTCGCTGTGGCTGGAAAAGAACCCTCTGCACATGCACAGAGGCTTCTGTGCATACACAGAGGGTCATTTCTGCATCGTGACGTAGGCGTGCGCGTGAGTGAAGCGAGTGTGTGCGCACAAAACGCGCACTTCCGTCGTGATGCGAACCGGTAGGGAAGGTAAGTGGAACCAACCCCTGGTCAGCAGGACTTCCCAGGTCACTTTCTTCATGTCCTCAGAAAGAGTATTTTTATTTATTTTATTTTATTTGTCGAACATGTACTAGATAACAGGTATAAGTATAAACATGGACATGAACAAGGAATGAGTACAAGTAACTAGATTAATATTTAAGAATGCTCATGTATTGAATTAGAGTCGGTCCTACTGTTAGGCAAAGTGAGGAACCTGCCTGAGATAGCAAATGGAGAAAAGAACAGTTTTTTCCCCTTAATGTGTCCTGCCACCTTCAGATTTTATAGAAGAAAATTGCCATGACTGAAATAAGGTTTGGTTGCCAGTCTGGCTGAAGAAGATGGCGCCATCTTGTCTTTCAGCTCAGCATTGTTCCTCAGAAACACCAAGAGTTTTCATGAAAAGGCAAATCAATGCAATGACATTTCAAATGAAGTTTCACAGTAGAGAATAATAAATAAAAGGAGAAATAAGTGGATTGTATAAAGTGGCAGAATGTAGGAAGTCAAGTGGTGGGTTTCTATAAAAGAAAGCAAACACCTGAGACCAATCCTTCAAATGAAAAGGAAAGCCCAGGAAAACTGGCCACAACCTGACCATCCAATAATGCTTATCTGGCCTGCAAAGATGGGAAAGAAAAGAAGCATGGGAAATGACCAGCCAAGTCCTATCTTTGTCCCAGTCCTGTCTGAGCATTTCATTGCCAACCCATAGAGGAAATGACACCCAGGTATATTTATCACCTTCATTTCTGTTACATGGGTTAAGAGTTTTGGAGTCAAAACAGCCTGAATCAATCTGCCCTGAATCAAGAGCTGTGGTGGTGCAGTGGTTAGAATGCATTATTGCAGGCTAATTCTGTGGACTGCTGATTGCCAGCAGTTCAGCAGTTCAATTCTCACCGATTCAAGGTTGACTTAGCCTTCCATCCTTCTGGGGTCAGTAAAATAAGGACCCAGATTGCTGGGGGCAACATGCTGACTCTGTAAACTGCTTAGAGAGGGCTGTAAAGCACTGTGAAGCGGTATGTAATTCTAAATACTATTGCTATTGCCTGGCATCCTCCAGCCTGGCTGGGAATACTGTGAGCTGTAACCCCAACACAGCAGGTGACAGACCTGGACCTGACTGGAATGAAAGTCAAGAACCTTGAAGCAAAAGCAGAGATGAAAGGAACAGTGCTGTGAATAGATGGTTTATCTAGGCCAGAAAATGGTGTCTTCAGCTGGTATGAAATAGGACTCCAATCCATTGCACTCTGGGGTGCACATCAATTCAGTTTTGTCCAAGAAACGTGATGGCATAGCATACTATGGGCCTAGTATTTTCATTTGTGAACCATGAGATATGGCTTCGCATGATTTATTCAGCAAACAAACCATGATTTAGCATGGAGGAGTTTATTCATAGATGGTTGCTTCTCCATCACCTCATGATCTGTTGGCTGTTGTCTCTCTGATCCTGTTTATTAATTTTATTCACATAACTGAGCAGATTCTGGAATGGCAGAAGTTTGGTGGCCCATATTGGCAGGAAGGAAAGAACAGGATGGACCTGTTGGGAAGGTCAGCAACCCACTATTGTGTATTAAAATGTCAAACTTTTCATTGTCAGATTTAATGTCAAATGTCAGTTACTATGCTGCAATCACCCATGAATCCTGCTAGTACATTGGCCTCAGCATATACCTATAGATGCCAATTCTTGATCTAAGGGTCTGCTTTGGCATACAGCTTGGCCAGCAACACTTTCCCTTCACACTGTGTTGATGACTGTTCTTGATATGGTAGGGTTGAGGCAAGCTATTCTAAGATGAAGATATTGAATGCGCACAATATGTACTCTGAATTCTGTTTGGGATTTACTGTGATGTGCTTGTCAAAATGTTGACTGTTAATGCTCCAATGCAACAGTGGCAACAACAGATGCCTCTGCGTCCTTAACAGCATTTTGGAATAAGATTCCAGGAAAGGGGAAATAAATGAAACTGCAAGTTGGTTCTTCCGATGGGTCATCATACAATATTTAGATTCCCAGAAGTTTTGGGGCCAGGGCCCATATTCTTAGCAGAAATAGATTTGACTTACATCTTCCCAGATATTCTGGAAATGTGTTATAGTGGCAGCTTCCCAATCCACAAATCCAGAGATGGAGCGCCAAATTTCTTGGGGTTGGTTTGTGGTCACCCACAAATCTCACTCAGCTTATTGTCTGAATATTGGAACCGAGACATCCTTGCCAGTCTGATGATAATCACTGAGCTATTTCTTTACATCTTTATCTATTCTGTACCTCTACTCCAAATCCTCTTTGGCAGTGACAAGAACAGAAAAAGGAGATCAGAAAGGTTTCACTGTATGAAGACAAGGATGTTGATTAAGTGGACCTGATTGAAACAGACTGGAATATTTGGAAACAACATGCCTTATTTTCTGTCCTTACCTCTTTGATTCAGTGTCTATTTGGTCCTCATTTTTTCTAATTATTGTAATGGAAAGCTTTTAAGCCAGTAGTTCTTAAACTGAAGATAATAGAATAATGTATAATTGTTTCTCAGAATCCAGTGGACCTGCCATTGCCACTGCCAAAAAATAGAATTTTGGGGAAGGGTTGTAGGTGTAATGATGAGTGTCGTGGTGGCCTAGTGGTGAAGCTAATCGCCTCCCGTTCGGAAGGTTGAGAGTTCAATCCTAGGTAGCAGCAGATATTTCTCTCCCCGGGTGCAAAGGAAAAAAAAATCTGCTGCGAACTCCACATGGCGTCAGGAAGGGCATCCAGCCAGTAAACACTCAGCTCCATACAGTCACCCCGACTCTACCCTGAATTAGTTACGGGATGAGAGTCGTAAAAGGGGAGTTGTAGGTGTAATGCAGAGGTGGGTTCCTACCGGTTCGGACCAGTTCGCCCGAACCGGTAGCAACCGCTGGTGACGTCACGGAGCTGGTTCGGTCGGTGCTGGTCCGTGGACACCACCATATTTTTTTTTGGATTTTTGGGGGGGGGGTGGGTTGTGGGGTGGGGGTTTTTTTTAAAAATCTGGGTTTTTTTTCTTCTGCTCATGGGCAGAAGCTGTGTTTCCGGCACTGCGCATGTGCCGCCATCTTGTTTTTGGCTTTTTTTTTTTTTTGAATTTTCGGCACTGCGCATGCACGTGCGCACAAAGCGCGCGCGCGCTGAGGCGCGCCCACGCAGCACGGGAGGAAGCAAACCGGCGGCGAGGTAAGTTAGTATACCCCCCCTGGTATAATGATATCATCTGAGATCAGAAAAAGGGATAATTTGGTCAAAGATCTTAAGAACCATTATTTAAAAAGTTTGTAGGATGGTTTGATTTTTTTATTTGTCAGAATGTAGCTTTCTTTCAAGGAATCTTTTTGAGATTCATCTTTTCATAAGAAGCTAAGACCAGGTCATAAGGTGATTTGTTTCTTTTTGGCCCAGAGCAATGCTTGAACATTGTGATTTGGAAACTACTCTTTATGGTTTTAGCCATGATTGAACAAACAATGGGTTGTAGTGTGTCACATGATCCTAGTCTATTTGCCCATTTTGCTCAGTGACCTCTCCGAATGGCAAACAGAGAAGGTCTTTCTCTTAATTTCTACTGCTGTAATTCTTTCAAATGGGGAAGGGAAATATATTTATTGATTGGACTTGAGTAAATATGGATTCCAAAATACAGTTATGAAAACAAATATGATTATTATGTTCAAGAGGAAGGGAAGAAACCAAACAAAAGAGCCAATTATTGAGCACTTATGTCGGAGTGTGTTCTATGCAAAGAGCTATGTCCCCTCCCAATGGACAAGTTTATCTGTATATAGATTTTAAAGTACCATGCCCTGCGTAACCACAGATTGTTTTATGTGCTGGTGGGCCCCTTATGAATTATTAGTATCAAACCAGAGCATAACTATTCCTTTCACATATATAATAAAGATCAGATACATTCTTGGCTCCTGAAACAAAGCATGGCGACATAAAGAGAAAATATCACACACGAGTACAGAATGGATCTGGAGAACTGGACCGTGATCCCTGGGATGAGAACATGGGTATTATTTCATAATGAAATTGTTCATGTGAAACGCTGAAGGATATGTTTTTCTCACTGAAGAAGCTCATCATGTCAACCCAACATCATATCCCCAAAGAAGATCTAAATGTGCAGACATTATAATAGTATAATTCAGCTGAATCCAGGCAAGACAGAGTGACTGTGGGTGCAAGGGATCTCAGGATCCAGTTGTTTATCGTTGTTAACTATGGATGGGGTTATACTACCCCAGACAGATCAGTGCACAATTTAGGGGGTCTTCTTGGACTCACAACTCCTGCTCAAAGAGCAGCTGGCAGTCGTAGCTAGGAGGGCCTTTGCACAACCTCAGGTGCACCAGTTGCATCCTTACCTGGATTGTGAGGCCCTGTGCATGGTCACTCATGCCCTAGTCATCTCTCGGCTGGATTACTGCAATGAGCCCTACATGGGGCTACTCTTGAAGACTATTCAGAAGCTGTAGATTGCGTAGTCCTGGGAGCCTCTATGGCTGCACTTATAACACCGCTACAGCTTGAGCTGTATTTTTACAGGTTTGCTTCCCGATCCAATTCAAGGTTTTGGTTGTTACCTTTAAAGTCCTACACAGCATGGGTCTAGGTTATCCGAGGATCCATCTCTGGATCCTAGCTCATCCCACTCCTGCCAGTGGAAGAGGCCTGCTACAGATCCCATCTGCTAAGGAACTCCAGCAGGCGGGTTCACGGAGAAGAGCCTTTTCCACAGTGGTCCCACCCCTATGGAACACTCTACCACCAGTGGTGATAACTGCTCCCACCCTTTTGGCTTCTGGAAGGGTATTAAAACTGGAGCTCCAAGGGGTTGTTCACCTCTGGAGGTGGCTGACTGGGTAATAAGACCTCAGTCCCCTCTGTGATATCTTGGTTCTGGTTTCAGTATAGCTTTCAAATCATAAACGGTGTAGTTTTAATGTTTTAATACTTTAATTATATGTTTTAGAACTTGTAAACTACCCAGATTCACTTTATAGGAGAGAGGGGAAGCATAAAAAAATTAATAAATAATAAATACCCAATTTTTACACAATTTATTTGAATCAGCAATCATTTCTCCAATTTCCTATATGCTAAACCAAGTGTAACTTAAATGCCCTCTTATTAGCCAATGCCAATCTGTTTGCTAGACAGGAATGAAAAGACAAGTCACTCCTGCTCTGCAAAAATTTTGGAACTCTCTTTTTTGACAAGCAGCCGCTCCAATATAGGTCTGATTCTTACCTGCTAGGATAAAAAGTCCCACAAAGATTAGGAACACCAACAAGTAGAGACCAACCACAGCATATTTGAGAGCAGTCAAGGATCCTAGATGGCCACAGGGTCCTGAAGCTTTCTTCTTGCTGCCTGGGCCTGTAAGAAAAAAAAATTGTGATAATGGATGTGATAAGTTTGCTATTTTGTAATATTCATTGTGAATACAACTAGCATCCTGACCATAACTTCTTGGACCATAAGTTCTTGGCAAGATGAAGACCAAGCAACTGCATAATTCCAGTTTCTGCGTGATCTATGGAATGTTTTGCTCATCCTGCAGTACATCCACTTGAGTAGCCAACTCTCCAACAGTAAAAGGTCTTTCCCTTTAGCTGCTACCAGAGGTGGGTTCCTGCCGGTTCGGACCGGTTCTTTAGAACCGGTAGTGGGAATTACCCCCCCGCTCGCTGAACCGGCAGCGATGGCCGGCTGGACATGCCCCCGAACTGGCTCTTGGCAGCGCCGTAGGCACCGCCATCTTGTTTTTTGCTTCTGCGCATGCGCAGAAGCTGGATTTTCAGCACTGCGCATGCGCGCATGCGCTAAGCATGGGAGGAATCGAACCTGCAGCGAGGTAAGTTAGAACCCACCCCTGGCTGCTACTGATTCTTTTCATCAGAACATGCCAAAAACTGAAGTTGGGTTTTCTACATACAGAGTAGATGTTCTACCTCCAAGCATTGATTCCCCTGTGGGACTACCATGGATTCTGGGATGGTACAGACTCAGATGGGACACAGGTCAATGCTAGTTTGACAACATGCTTCTTACAAAGATAGCAATAGCAATAGCAATAGCACTTAGACTTATATACCACTTCATAGTGAGAGAGCCGAGGTGGCGCAGTGGTTAGAGTGCAGCACTGCAGGCTACTTCAGCTGACTGCTAGCTGCAGTTCAGCGGTTCAAATCTCACCGGCTCAAGGTTGACTCAGCCTTCCATCCTTCCAAGGTGGGTAAAATGAGGACCCAGATTGTTGGGGGCAATATGCTAACTCTGTAAACCGCTTAGAGAGGGCCGTAAAAGCACTATGAAGCGGTATATAAGTGCTATTGCTATTGCTATAGTGCTTTCTAGCCCTCTCTAAGCGGTTTACAGAGTCAGCAAATTGCCCCCAACAATCTGGGTCCTCATTTTTACCGACCTTGGAAGGATGGAAGGCTGAGTCAACCTTAAGCCTGGTGAGATTCGATCTGCCAAACTGCTGGCAGCCGGTGATCAGCAGAAGTAGCCTGCAGTACTGCACTCTAACCACTGCGCCACCGCAGCTCAGATGAAATGTACGAAACAAATGTTTTCTAAAAGAACTATGATTTCACTTTAAAGGGGTGGAGACTCTTAACAGCTCTTTCTGAGGTGCTTCCCTTGACAGACAAATGTAATTTTGGCAAGGCAGGGTCCAATGTAACTAGATCCTCTGCCATATAAGATTATATAGAGCAGTGTTTCTCAACCTTGGCTACTTTAAGGTGTGTGGACATCAACTCTCAGAATTCCAGCAAAGGAATTCTAGGGAATTCTGGGAGGTGAAGTCCAGACATCTTAAAGCCTGTTGGTTGGGGAATTCTGGGAGTTGAATCCATGCACCTTAAAGCAATGCTGGCTGGGGAATACTGGGAGTTGAAGTCCACCCCTCTTAAAGCTGCCAAGGTTGAGAAACTCTGATATAGATCAATATCTGAATTGAGTCTAGAGGCCTATTGATAACCTGTGCAGTGAGTTCAAGAGAGGTGTTAGCTTACAATGGTGGAACTGATGCATTGTGGGATCCATGTCACCAGTTGTAATTTTTCCAAAGGTTGTTCCCTGTAGTGGACATTACAGTAACCCAGTCAAATCATGATTAAAGCATGATTTACCAATGCTGGAGGATTCTAGTACAGGTAACATCATAACTTTTCTTTCAGCCAAACATGAGCAAAGACCATGCTGACCACACTCTCTCCCTATTGTTTAAACCCAGGAAGAGTGGTGCAGGAGCTTTTTCAAGGGAAGCATGATCTTGTCCAAAATAACTATCAGGACCAATTATAGCAGTTCAGTCTTGCAGCAAATTTGTGCTTTTTTTGCCCCATTAAGATACCAATCCAAGCTTTTCTTTCCAGTCTCTTTGGCTTGCCCCAGATTGGTAATGCATAACTGACTGCATCTCATCCCAAAACAGTAGCTGACCTCCAGCTTTATACAGATGTTAAATAGTGTGGGGGAAAGCACTGAGCCCCGAAGTACCTCTCACTGGAGTAACCAAGGCCTCACGTACTGTTCCTCTAGTCTATAACTACAAGCTAAAACCACTCTGGTAGGAGAGGAAATATTGCAAAACAGAGCAAATCCCAGCCCTAGAAGCTGATTCAACAAGATACATGGTTAATAGTACTGAAAGTTGCTGAGATGTCTGATTGGAATCAGGCAACTGCATTCCTCCATCCATGTCCCAAGGAGCAATCAATGCTGTTTCCATCCCATAATCAGCTCTGAATCCTGAATAGCAAGGTCCCAGATAATCTGCTTCCACTGGGACTCTGATTTCTAACAGACTGTGTGAGAATTCGGAATCCAATTTCTCACACATTCCCTATATAGCCAAGAAACTTTGGTTTCACTGAGAACAAGATAGCACTTTTCCAAATTAATGATCAAACTAGATACAATTGACTTCTCAGAGGTCAGTAAAGAGGATGGATGTTTGCAAGATCCTGAAAACTCGTAGCCACCTCCATAGTGTGTGTGTGTGGGGGGGGGGGAAAGGATAGTTAGCAAGAGAATGTTCCAGCAGAATAAATTTCAAGCTGAAGTGGGTGCCAAACAAAGCATACCAATTTACCAAGATTTCTGTAGCCTAGTTCTCTTTTCACTTTCAGTTAATCTGGTTAAAGAAGACACTGTGAGCATCTTGCTTTTTTGGTTGTAAGCAGTTGCCAAAGACTTGACACTCGGTCATCTAGAATTGGATATGGCAATTCTGAGGTGGGACAGACCTTTCTTCTAGCTCAAATTGCAGTCGAGTGGTTGAGGTAGGCATTACAAAACTTTCCTTGGCCTGAGAGAAAATAATCCATCAAACTCCAGAAGATTGCAAAGGCCCATGAAATCCAAATAGCATCCACATAAAACAGAATAGTCCCTGTGGGACACTGAAGGCATTTTTTTTCCTTGAAGTTATTTCCAAAGGGATCTGCCAATAGCCCTACATTAGATTCAGGGTTGACATGTACCCATCTCTCCTAGTTATCCAATGAGTGAGTCATCAATTCTTGGCATTGCGTAAACTGATTCAAATTTAGATCAACGCAAAACATAGCCTCCCTTCTAGTCTTGGTCACAAGTACAACAGGCAAACATAATTTACTCTGGGGTGGTCCAGTCATTTTTAGACTGAACCTTCTTTAAGATATCCTTTAAGGCAGTGATGGCGAACCTTTTTTTGCTCGGGTGCCAAAAGGCGTGCGCGTGCGCGATAGTGGCACGTGTGCCACAGGTGGCACATGGAGCCATATAGCAATAGCAATAGCACTTAGACTTATATACCGCTTTACAGTGCTTTACAGCCCTCTCTAAGCGGTTCACAGAGTCAGCATATTGCCCCCAACAATCTGGGTCCTCATTTTACCCACCTCAGAAGGATGGAAGGCTGAGTCAACCTTGAGCCGGTGAGATTTGAACTGCCGAACTGCAGCTAGCAGTCAGCTGAAGTAGCCTGCAGTACTGCACTCTAACCACTGCGCCACCTCGGCTCTGCGTGCTGGCCAGCTGATTTTCGGCGTTCCAGAGGGCGGGGGAGGTCGTTTTCGCCCTGGGGAAGGCGAAAACGACCTCCCCCCACCCTCCGGAAGGCCGAAAATCAGCTGGCCAGCGTGCACATGCGCTCTGGAGCTGATATAGGGCAACGCCTCGCGTGCCCTCAGATATGGCTCCACGTGCCACCTGTGGCACACGTGCCATAGGTTCGCCATCACTGCTTTAAGGTATCCAGACAGAATATCTGGATAGGAAAATCTGGATAGAGATATTCTAAACTGAAGCAGGGACATACATGCTCCATCAGGTTTGCCTTCCTTTGGCCACAATGCCAGTCTGTTCCCCTTGGCCGATTTTCTTACATATTTGCAAAGTAGATTTTTCTTCTTCCTTTGCCCAAATCTATATTAGAGATGACATCTTCAAGCAAAAACAAAGAAAATCCAGTTGCCTCTCAAAAAAGCATCTTTGGAACAACCATGACCTGGATGACTGAGAATCTCACTAGACATCATGCATACAGGTTACTTATTCCTACTGGTTCTGCCTCAGGATTGTCGTGAAGCTCAGTTATTTTCTGAAATAGATTTCACAACCAGAGAATTAATATAGAATAAGGAAAAGAAGAAGTAAGAAACTATTTTGATATGAGGAATTTCCAGAAATGCTTTCCATCTAGGATCTGTGTTTGTTGTCTTTTTTCTGTTGGGGAAGTACAGCTGTTTTCCACCAAAAAAAAAAGTGAGATTACTTTGGCAGGTGATTCTCAGCAACTCATAAGCACAGCAACAAGGAGAATGGTCAGAACATTAGTATCTAGACTTTACAGCCGAGAAAGGAAAAAATTGCTCACAAAGTAGTATTTAATAAGAATACTTGCAAAACATACTTTTTTATATTAAAAAAATGTATCTGGCACGACAATTTTTTTTACAAACCTATTGCCAATAGCAGGAATCTAACACAAAAGTCCTGGGCCAAGGTTGGCCATAGAATGCTGCAAAGAAGCAACATTTATTTTCAGAATGGGAAGAAAATAAACAAGAGAAATTTTTAAGGAAAGACTGGATTTGTAACAGTTTACAGAGGTACAGTATCCAAATCTACAAACAGTACGTTAATACATCTGGTAAAGAAAACTGTTACGTACTGACGCACAGAGTACGTATTTGCATACCCGCAGCTGATTGGCTTAGTCAGCGGCGGGAAAAATAAACGGCTGTCAGTGGACGGCAGGCTGCAGGGAAACCCTTAAAAGCGGTTCCCCTGCCGCCAGACAGACAGTCCGTATTGAGTTCTTGCTATGCAATAAAGGTGCTGAACTGTTCCTACGTCTCGGCTATTCTTCCCGCGCGAACTTAACAACAAACACTTTTAATGCAGATGTTCTAAGCAATTTTTCACATTATAGCACAGAAGAAAACCCAGAAATAGAGATCCCATTACAAGCCACTGACCCTGATTTTAAAAAAGGCCAGTGCAAATTCAACTAACCATCCAAACAATTCATTCCAAATTGCTCCTATACAACAGGTGTTTTGTATATTAGTTATTGGTATTATTGATCGATTACAGGTAGTTCTTGACCTAAAATCATTTGTTTGGCAACAGTTTGAAGCTACAACAGCACTGGAAAAAAAAGTGACCTGCAACCATCACAATATCCCCAATGATCATGTGATCAAAATGCAGGTGTTTGGCAACTGCCATGTGTTTACAATGGTTGAAATCTCCTAAGGCAGGGGTGTCAAACTCAAGGCCCGTGGGCCAGATCCGGCCCGCGGGGTGCTTAGATCTGGCCTACGGAGCCACCCTGGAAACAGTGAAGGATCAGCCCGCGGTGCCTCTGCCAGCAAAAACAGAGCTCGCGAAAGCCACACGTGGCCCTCCCGAGCTCCGTTTTCGCTGGCAGAGGGTTGCAGGAGGCCGTCGCAGCCGAAAACAGAGCTCGGGAGCCTGTTTTCGCTGGCAAAGTGCTCGGACCACCACAGGCGTCCCCCACATGAGTGACGTCAAGCTGGCCACGCCCCCCTGGCCATGCCCCCCCCTGAGATCAAACATGACCCTGATGCGGGCCTCAATGAAATCGAGTTTGACACCCCTGTCCTAAGATCATGGGATTGCCATTTGAAACCTTCCCAGCCAGCTTCAGAAAGCAAAGTCAATGGAGGAAGCTACTTAGCATGATTCACTTAAAAACTGCAGTGATTTGCTTAACAACAATGGCAAAAAGTTTGTAAAATCAGGCGTGATTCACTTAACAACCACCTCGCTCAGCAATGGAAAGTCTGGTCCCAGTTGTGGTCATAAGTCAAGGCCTATTTGTGAATATGATGCCTGCAATCTTATATTGTTATTATGGTATTCTGGATTGCCAACATATTGGAATTCTTGACAACCCTTTAAGATATTTCTTAGAGCCCTGGTGGCGCAGTGGTTAGAATGCAGTATTGCAGGCTAACTCTGCTCACATTGCCAGGAGTTCGATTCCTTCAACCCTGCCCAGCTCAAGGTTGATTCCTTCCAACCTTCCGAGGTGGGTAAAATGAGGACCCAGATTGTTGGGAGCAATATGCTGACTCTGTAAAACTGCTTAGGGAGGGCTGTTAAGCACTGTGAAGCGGTATATAAGTCTAAGTGCTATTGCTATATTTCTGTAAAGCAGACCATAGAAGCAACTACTCCTGACTTTAATAACTTTTGTTTGATCAATGGAAAAGACACATCAGAGACAATGAAGTGGGATTATAAAAAAAAAAAAAAGTTCTGAGGGTGAATTTTGTCTCTGGATAGGAAGAAAAGGCTAGAAAACAAAGAATAACGTTAAAGTGATTGCAGGAAAAAGAAAAAGAACACAGAAGATAGCTAGCCTTAGGGCACTGTTTTTCAAATGGCAACTTTAAGATGTGTGTACTTCAATTCCCAGGCTTCCCCAATCAGTGTTCTTTAGGGGAATCTGAATATGCTTAATTGTGGTATGGATGGCTGGACAGTAACTACCAAGAGACTTGAACATTTTTTGGAGGCATTTAAATAGTTGCTGAATATTGATGCCTGTTGAGGATTAATAGAGTCAAACAAGGCAGCTATTTGAAAAGCTTAGCCATATAAAGTCCCTTGCAATTCAGTTTTGAAGTTCTAGAAACAATAATTCAGAAACATTTGGGACCATACTTAGTACGGATGAAAGCATTTCACAGTTTTATAAGGACAAACAAAAAAAGAGAGGTTTTTTGGCAGCATATCAGCTAAATTTAAAACGCTATCTCAGCACTGAAAATTTGGCTAAGTGATACATTGCGAGATCAGCTTGTCTCTGGAATGCTGAAGCTTTCAAAAACATTACAAAAATTAAGGTTTTAGAAAGTATTTGAAAGTGCTATCTCTGTGGAAACTGCTGTTAGAGACACCATAGGACAGCAGTTGGCAGTAAAAGCAAATAGGAAGAAACTTTCTGTAGCATACAAACAGTAAAATGCCAAAATGAAAAGGGCTACCATGTGGCAGGGATTCACAGACACCGGTTAAAGGAGAAATATATAGAAAATGCAACAAGAGATCTTGTCACTGAGCAAAAAGCCAAGTATTTGTTGAAGATAAACAGCTAAGCTACTACTTTAAAAGTTCTGCAGTGGCGTGTGCCATCGATAAATAACTTTATAATGAAATGAGACAAGGATAGATAACCTGGAAACTTATAGCAAAAAAAAAAAAAAAAATCAAATGAGACCAGCAATACAGCTCATATCATATGTTAAAGTGATTCCATATGTGAATGGCACAACTACATCAATCCAATTGGACACTGGTTCTGCTATATGAGTTATACTACATCATAAATCTGAGCAATATTTCAGAGATGCTAAACTAAACCAAAGAGAAATGCAACTTGCAACTTAAACTAAAGCAACTTGTAGCAATAGCACTTAGACTTATATACTGCTTCACAGTGCTTTACAGCCCTCTCTAAGTGGTTTACAGTCAGCATCTTGCCCCCAACAATCTGGGTCCTCATTTTACCAACCTAAGAAGGATGAAAGGTTGAGTCAACCTTGAACCGGTGAGAATCGAACTGCTGGCAGTCAGCAGAACTAGTCTGCAATACTGCATCCTAATCCCAGCGCCACCACGGCGCCTATGCTGGAAAAAAGATTATTACCATCTAAGTGATACCTGCAACTGTAATCTAAGATAACCTACACGATATGATGGACTTATGTGCTGTGAAAACAGGTGGACCAGCATTTTGGGGCATCACTGACTAAGGAAGCAATCAGTGGGTTGGATCTTCATTGACAGCTTATGAGCTACACTGTTTATCAATAATACTGCCAAGAGTAATTTGAAAAAAATGTCTTTATTTACTTTATTTGTCAAATTTATATACTGCCTGTGCTGTCCAGATTCCCAAGAGGGAGGGAATGTATTCCAGAGGAGCAGAAAACAGAGCAGTTTAGATAATTTGTGTGGGAGAAAGAGAATTAAGATGGATCTTCTCTAATAGTTCCCAGAGTATGTTTTATGATGCGGACATCCTGCTTTGGTTTGGCAACGTTTCTGTCTATAGGTGAGGAACAATAAAGGAAACTGCTTAGAAAAATCTCATTGTCTCTTTCTTGGTTTTTGGAGCCTGACATCGCCCATCTCACTCATAGAGTGGTTCTGGAAGTTGTACAATTAAAAACATAAAACCATATAAAAATATTATTATTCAGTAAAAGGAACCAGTTAAAACAAGCATAGAATAATTAAAGTTAAAAGGGCAGGGAAAGGACCGTCAAGGCGCTAACCAACCCCAAATTTGCTTGCTTCTCAGTGACTCCCATGCGAGTTGGCAGAGCCTGACCTTCAGACTCTTCTGAAAGAGAGAAGAGCCTGGGGGAGATATTCCAAGAGAAGGCATTGACACATTCAAGGTAAAAGGGTATTACAGGAAGATGCCACATCCAATTTTCGCAATGAATGACCATACATCATATTCCAAAAAAGATAGAAATGGAAGTGGATTGAAGGAAGCTGGGACAATTATTTTAAAAGTTGATTGGAGCCAGCAGGCTACACCTGTGCTGTACAATAAAATTGTCCAGGGCTGAGATTATCTTAAAGTTATTTTTAATCCACTATTATAGAACCGATGACAGTTTTGTTAACCTTACTGGAGGAAAGCATTCCAATAAAATAGATCTAGCCCAGATTTACTTAAAGCACTATGGCAGTGATGGCTAACCTTTTTTGGTTCGTGTGCCAAAAGGGTGTGTGTGCGCGCGCTAGCGCGCGCGCGCATGTGCCCACACCCATTCCCTCCCCCCGTGCATGTGCACAAACCCCTGCGCTGCCCCCACGCATGCACACAGGCCTCACTGAAGCCTGGGATGGCGAAAAACGGCCCAACGGGCAAACCGGAAGTTCGGAAAAACGGACTTCCGGTTTGCTCATTGGGCTGTTTGTCGCACTCCGGAGGCTTCAGGGAAGTCTCCTGAAGCCTCCAGAGTGCGAAAAATGGCCCAACGGGCAAACCAGAAGTTCGGAAAAACGGACTTCCGGTTTGCCCGTTGGGCTGTTTTTTGCACTCCGGAGGCTTCAGGGAAGCCTCCTGAAGCCTCTGGAGTGCGAAAACGGCCTTCCCCAAGGCCGAAAATCAGCTGGCCAGCACGCGCATCTGTGCTAGAGCTGACATAGGGCAACACCTCGCGTGCCCTCCGATATGGCTCCGTGTGCCACCTGTGCCACGCGTGCCATAGGTTTGCCATCACAGCACTATGGGGTGCTATACAGGTAGTCCTCGACTTAACAACAGTTCATTTAGTGACTGTACAAAGTTACAATGGCACTGAAAAAAGTGACTGTTTTCACACTTACAACCATTGCAGCATCCTCGTGTTCACATCATCAAAATTAAGGTGCTTGCAACTGGTTCATATTTATGACGGTTGCAGTGTCCCGGTGTCATGTGATCAGCTTTTGCGAGCTTCCAACAAGCAAAGTCAATGGGGAATCCAGATTCACTTAACCATGTTACTAACTTAACAATTGCAGTGATCCACTTAACAAGTATGGCAAGAAAAGTCATAAACTCACTTAATAAATGTTTCACTTTGGGCTCAATTGTGGTCGTAACTAGTCTAAGTAATATTGCTATTGCTAAATAGAAAGGGGGGGGAATTCTGAGGTGTTCCTTATCATAAAAAGCTATAAAGCATTATATCATTATAAGGAATCTTAATATTATAACAATTCAGTATTGGCACAGAGCCATTGAACAAGCATTGTAGAGCTGTCCAGACACCCAGGGATATTTTGATGGCAACACTGTCACCAGAGAAAATGATGGATCCATCTGTAAACCTCAAGGTATTATTATAGCCGAGCCTAGGTGGCGCAGTGGTTAGAGTGCAGCACTGCAGGCTACTTCAGCTGACTGCTAGCTGCAGTTCGGCGGTTCAAATCTCACCGGCTCAAGGTTGACTCAGCCTTCCATCCTTCCGAGGTGGGTAAAATTGAGGACCCAGATTGTTGGGGGCAATATGCTGACTCTGTGAACCGCTTAGAGAGGGCTGTAAAGCACTATAAAGCGGTATATAAGTCTAAGTCTAGTCTAACTGCTATTATAGATTAGCATACAATAATTCCCCAATCTTAGCAATTTAAAGACGCATGGACTTCAATTCCCAGAATTCCCTAGCCAGAGTTTGGTGGAGAATTCTGAAAGTTTAAGTCTATGCATCTTAAAGTTGGCAAGGTTGGGAAACACTGGATTAGATACTGGATCACAACCTAGTAGATCTGAGTTTTTGAACTTCATATCATGCACTGCAGTCACACCTGTGACACAAAGCTTACAAAAGTGTGCTTAAAACATTCAAGTAGTTGTGAATCCCACAGACGTGTTATAGCTTTCTTATTCCGTAAAGATTGCTCCTGATGAGATTTGGAGATGCCATGTTGACCAGCTGAAGAGAACAGAGGTATAAAAACAAGCTGTGTCTGATGTAATTGCAGATATAACTGTAATTCCTGCATTATCTTTAGCAACACCTATCCCTGAAGTAGACATGCAACATGCAATTGCTTCATTGACCTCAATACTGTTGGATACACTGATGGTTCTTCTTTTGGGAAACAGACTTTCTCTGTCCTTCTGACTCAATCTGAAGCCATAACCCATTTCAGGTGGCATAGTGGAAAAATGTCAGAAAGGAAGGATAGCTTGCACACTAAATCAAAAGCAGATTTTAAAATGGATGAAAATAAACCAAAAGCAACCTTAACCAAATTTTGCAAATTATGCAAATTTGTCTGTTTGATTTCTAACTTACCTGGTTTTTTGTGATGTGTGAACAAAGCCCTAGAAATGAAACTATAGCATTTGTCCTTTGGATTGACATGTTATTTTGGAATAGAAGTTTCTAGGCTGGAAGAAAGCCGAGTTAATAGGTTTTACTCTGTTGAAGATTTTCACAGACATTTGGATTTTCTTCCATGCCCTAATTTGAATTTAACATTGGTTTGAACAGATTGAAAATTAAGTGGGACTTGTTGGCTACATCCCAGAAGGGGTTTTTCCCTCACATAAATTCACCATTGCAGCTGCTGCTCTGGCTTCCTCAGAATAAATGGGAGAGTCTCCCAAAAGGCAAATTTTCACCTCATTTGGCAACTTCGAGATCTCTTTCTGACTTAGATACTGCTGCATGTTTCTAAAAACATATGGGATTGTGCTGTAACGGGAACGTCCCTATGCCTAGCTTAAGACTGTGTTTTTTAACTTTAACAACTTTAAGATGCTGGCTGGGGAATTCTGGAAGATGAAGTCCACCCATCTTAAAGTCACTAAGGTTGAGAAACCTGGTCTAAGAAAGAATTTAATACAACGGGGATTCTCCCCTCCAAAAGGGCTTTTTAGGAATAAAGCCGAAAGAAATATATGATAGGCCTGGTATGCTTAGTACAGATGGGAATCCAGTAGCTGTTTGGTGAGATTTTCCTGAAGGAAGCAACCTCCAGGCCTAAAATTTCTCAAATTCTTAAACAGAATAGAATTAAATCTCAAGAATTATCACATTGCAGCTGCGGGAAACGAAATTATATTCACCAAACACTAACGCCTAGATTTACAAGGTGCCACAAGGCTCAACATGTCATCCTTCCTGTTTAACATCTACGTGAAACCACTGGTGAGGTCATCCTTCAAGAGGGGTCTTATATCCGTGATGTCCATCATCAGTTGAACTGTATCTCATCCCTAGTCTGGACAAGTGATGCTGTCAAGGTCTTGTTCCAGTGCCTAGAGTTTGTTGGGGGCCGGATGAGGAAGAATAGCCTTGACCCTAAGAAGCTGGGGATGTAAGTGCATGGATTTATAGTACAGGAACTCTCCATCTTTAGTTGTGAATAGGACTATACTTTCCCAGATAGGACTGGTGTGTGATTTGAAAGTCTTCTTGGATGCCTGTTCCTTCCTGAAGAGCAGGTGGCAGCTGTGGTCACAAAGGCCTTTGCATAAATTCATCTCTTGTGTCAATTTTGCCCATTCAGGAGGTCACCTATGCCTTGGACAATTCATGTGTGGACTATGTCAATATGTCAAGATGCTAACCTTGAAGACCATTCAAAAGCTCAAAATGGTCCAAAATATGGTGGAGTGACTAGTGATGGATGTGCCATAATACACCTCTGCCACACTTTTGCTACATGAACTATGTTGGTTGCCAGTAAGTTTCAATTAAATCTCAAAGAAAGACATAATTAGGTTATCCTTTTTACAGCATCTTTTTCAAACTGAAATGTGAGGAGACAGACAACCAGGCAGAAAAGATGTGTAACAGGAAAATATGGAGGACAGACCCTTTTGAGAAGATAGAAATATTGGCATAGCATAACAATCATTAGATATTCCAAACTTACATATTCAGAAGCTGTGAGATTTGATGTATTCACTGATTGGCCAAAGGTCATAATATTCATTCATTCAGAATGGAGCCATTTGAGGATTCCTGATTTCATATACCAATTAAATTAAATTTGTATTTAATTAATTCAGTTCAATTAAATTGTAAAAGCCATCACTCTGTTAAACAAATAGTTCCCTCAACACTGTCAAACTATTCACTAAGTCTGCATTATTATTACTATTAATCTTCTCATCGTTCCTATCACCCATCTCCTCCCACTTATGACTACATGACTGTAAATTTGTTGCTTGCATCCTTACGATTTATATTGATTGTTTCCCAGTATGATTTGATTGCTTATTTGTACCGTATGACTATCATTAAGTGTTGTACCTTATGATTCTTGACGAATGTATCTTGTCTTCTTTTTTTTATGTACACTGAGAGCATATGCACCAAAGACCAATTCCTTGTGTGTTCAATCACACTTGGCCAATAAAGAATTCTATTCTATTCTATTCTATTCTATTCTATTCTATTCTATTCTATTCTATTCTATTCTATTCTATTCTATTCTATTCTATTCTATTCTATTCTATTCTATTCTATTATCTGAAAACTCCTAATGATTTTTCTCAATAAGGAATAGATCTTAAGCTAAGTGTCCTGCTATTTCCTAAACCTTCCCTGCCCCATAGAAAAGGATGTTAGGTTTTATACTTTCTAATTCTCTGATCTAATAGAATGGCACCTCTGTACACAATTCATACAATTTTAAGTCAGATGACAGCAGTTTTATTTTTGTATCAAAGTAAAAACACAGACTGAACTAGTTCACTGTTGCACAAACTCTATTATTTTTCAAAGCAATACAGACTACCCTATTTCTAAATTCCATTATTTGGAGAAGGACATATTTGTAAAAAGGGGAGGAGGTACTTTGGTGGGGAAGGGTATTTTTATATCCCAGTGCTGAAATCCACACACACACACCACACACACACACCACCTGAAGGCAGTATGGTTGGTTCCATTCAATCTCTTTTTTCAGTGCCAGGTCAAAAGGATTTTATTTGCTAAAGCATTTTAATATGCTGGGTTGTCTGTTGTGGAATCATTATTTTGTTTTTGTTTTTTAATTCATTGCATTGTTTCAGAACTGAGTGGAACATAGCAGTATAAATGCAAATTAAATTACCAAAGATGTGGAGAATTAGATAACAATTCAAATCTGCATGGTATCATGGGCATACAGTCTTGGATATAGCATACACTGGCCATCTAGAAATATTCTGCCTCCTTATTCATATCATCAATAAAATTATAAATTATCTGCCAGATGATTGCTTGGTTTTATATTTATTTATACTATTATTATTAAATACATAATATTTATATATAAATTCTATACTACTTGTACTAGAACTCTTGGTTTCCCAGTTTCTAGCCTGGCGCCTTAACCACTACAGTACATCAAACTGGCTATCTTTGGAATAATGGAGATAGCATTATGGTAATGGCAATGAGCGGCACCGTGGCCTAGAAGTGAAGATGCTTGCCACTCGCTTGGAAGGTTCTGACTTCAATCCTAAATAGTGGCAGATGTTTCACTATCAGGACGCAAAGAGAAAATATCTGCTGTGAACTCCGCATAGGCGTCAGGAAGGGCATCCAATCAATAAATGCTCAGCTCCATTCAGTTGCCCTGACTCCACCCTGAATAAAGGGATTAAAGGCAGGGGTGAAATGCTCCCAGTTCGCTTGTACCTGTCGGTCGCCGTAGAGCCGGTCGCCAAGGTAGCGCGAGGCGCCGCCCACCCGCCCGGACGCCGCCATTTGGGTTATTTTACCCTCTGCGCATGTGCAAAGCGTTCTGTGCATTCGCAGAGGGTAAAAGAACCCAAATGGCGGCATCTGGGCGGGTGGGCGGCGCCTCGCGCTACCTTGGCGACCGGCTCTACGGCGACCGACAGGTACGAGCAAACCGGGAGCATTTCACCCCTGATTAAAGGGTTGTAAAAAGAAAAAAATATATGGTAATGGCAGTGCAGCAAAGAACAACTTTGGACTATTTCACTTATAGGCTGGCAAAGAGCTCATAGCCCAAGTTTGTGACAGGGCTAGGTGCAAGTAGAAACAGGCCCAAGTCACAATTGGTTTTAACAATGGCTTAATAATCTGGAAGAAACCCAGAATCAGTTTTGTAAATGAGCAAAGTCTGCATGGCTTGTTTGGCCATTGGCCCTCCCCCTTCTTCCCCACCATACTTAGTTACACAATGTGTATCTGTGGTTTGGTAGCAGTTTGGGAAGGACAGCCCTCTTCCCCAAAACCAAAATAAGTTAGGTAACTGCAAATAAAGTATGTGCCCCATTCTCCTTCATCATGATGGCTGCAGTGGAGATCAAAAAGTGAAAATCAAAGTTCTATTCCATTTTGGATGGTAGCAATAGCAATAGCACTTAGACTTATATACCGCTTTACAGTGCTTTACAGCCCTCTCTAAGCGGTTCACAGAGTCAGCATATTGCCCCCAACAATCTGGGTCCTCATTTTACCCACCTCGGAAGGATGGAAGGCTGAGTCAACCTTGAGCCGGTGAGATTTGAACCGCCAAACTGCAGCTAGCAGTCAGCTGAAGTAGCCTGCAGTGCTGCACTCTAACCACTGCGCCACCTCGGCTCGGTACACATGTAAAAAAGGCAAATAGCTTCAACTGTGCTGTTTCAGCCAGTATCCTGACTTTTTTAATGTCCCCAAGTTGCCCCTTTGTTCATGCTAAACCATAATTACAATTCATAAACTAATGGTAAATGACAGCTTCAAACTGACCTACTACCCTGAACCAAGCTATGTTTTCACATACTTGCATATACCAGTAAATTAAAAACATGTTACTCATAGTTTATTCCGAAATACTATAATAAATCACTAAGATAATTATTTTTAATATCCAAATTGTGTCTCTGGAGAAAAAAACAAGGGATTTCTTAAGGAGTGATTAAGCTATGATATAACATCCTTGCCTCTCTCCTCTCTGATTCAATATGTCTTTAATTACTGGCATAGTTTTATTGTCAACTTGTGGCCTTCGTCTTGTCACTGGCCAAACAGATGGAGCTAAGATTTCATAATGAGGAAAATTACAATCTGTTTTTCTGATATTAATACTTATACCAGGCCCTTAGGGAGCATGATGGAAATTGGAACCTATTGTTCCCATTCTGGAACTGAAGCAGACCTTAGGTGGTCTCTTATATAAATTTCAACATAGATATATGATCTCTGTGAGGAAGAAATCTCTCATTTGCCCAGTATCCTTTCAAATCCAAACCTGAATATATAACCAGATATTGGTATAGTGGTGCTATTCAACCCACCCCCACCACCCCCAATTTAATGGCACACATGACTTCTTTAAAAAAAAAACTTATCCCTTTCTCTCCTTCCCACAGAGGCCCAGTGGAGAAATGAAGATCAAGAGAACAATTACAGCCCACCTAACCTCAGTTCAATTTTCCAGTGGAAAGTAAAGAGGAATTGGACTTCTTATTTTTTGTTAGGTAAATCCAACAAACCATCAAAGCATATGGCAAAGCCTTTCATAGTTACTGTGTTGTGTGATCCAGGATCAGAAGCAACATGGCAACCTGTCTGGATTTTTTCTGATCTAGGGAGATGATTAGGTCTGGTTTGTGGACATAACCGAGCCTAATCTGTAGCATGCAAAGAAATAATACAAAAAGTCAGATAAATTTTGTGGTTTTTTTTTTAATATATATCATGTTGTTTCATCAAATGGTACTTAGATAGCAACAGTGATACCGACATAATCTAACACATAAAATGAAAGCTATCGAGTTCAGTTTAAAACAACCAGGAAAACCAAAGTGTCATGCCCCCATCAGAGCCTGAATCTGCGGAGGAGGACAAGCCAGAGCTGGAGCCAACGGAGATCGAAGGGGTGGCTTCGTTGGCTTCAGAGGAATGTGAGGAGGAGCAGGACGATGCAGCCCAGGGCCCCTCAGGATTGAGATGGCTTGTTAGCAGGAGGAACGGGGGCAGGATGACCGAGAGAAGGCAAGCAGTGGAAATGAGGAGTGATGGCACTCAGGCGATTAGCAAGGACCACCCCCTCCTGATCCCTGAGCAGGGAGAGTGGAGAGAAGACAGGAACAGCGCAGGCCGACCCGACGACTTGGGAGGAGAGCGCCCCACCCCTCTTCACAAGGCACACCTGGGGACTGAGATTTAAGGAGACGCTGTGGGGAGGGGCATTTGTCACTGCTTCTTCCTTGCTTCATGGACTCATTTCCCTGTTCCTTTGCTTTGCTGGACTGCGCTCAACCAGAGGCTGCCGTGTGTGTGTACGCGCACACTTTGCTCTGGGACTTGCCAAGAACATGGGAGCGTTTGAGGGAAATTTTTAGCATTAAAGGGGAGTTTGAACTCTCAGCTGGCTGTGTGGCCGTGCCTTGTCCTGGGTCCACAAATGCACATCAGTCAATGTGGTTCATGTCTTTGCCTCTTGCTGGAAAATCATCAGATCAGCATACTGGACAAGGAATTCCAGATTCTGGAAACAGCCACTGAATCATGTAGGACTTTGAACTTCACTCTGATAACCATCATTTTTAATTACTTAATATGTTCCAATAAAAACACAATAAGGAAAAAGATTGTCTATTACTGAAGCAGGCTATTTGTTCTTACATCAGCCTATTTTCTCCTCACTCCTAATTTACACTGCCAAAGCCCTGGCATTCCTTATAATTAAAGTCACTACATAGCCAAATCTGGTAGACTATGTGGCATAGGGATGCACTGTACAGACTGTAGGAACCCTAATTGGCTAGGATCACAGCAAAAAATTTTAAAAAAGCATTTAAACAGCAGCAAAAAAAGTTGCACTTGTTAGAAAGAGTAGGAAAAAAGTAAATCGTGTAAATTTCAGTGTTTTCACATCACAAAAAAATTTAAGCCACTTCTCTATCTCAAAATGTCCTCAATTAAAAATTTCGAACAGCTCTAATCAAGATCAAAAGAAAACGTCAAGTTTCTGGTTTTTATTTTTCAGAAAAACCACAATTACAAAAATTGTTTTTAACAAGTACAGTGTTATTAGCGAGACAAACCTTAACATGTGTGGCGAATTTCGGCTGTGGTAAATTGCTCGTGTCAAAGTGGTACTTTCCAGAGTCCACACTAGAATGTGCCAACAGACAGTACATCACTCTTGTAATCATAAAAGTAGCTTAATTGTCTTGGTCTTAAGCTAAAGAAGTCCAGATGGTTTAGGTCAGAGCTACCAAATGCAAGACTTGCAGTTTGGACACTCCACACAATTTTCCTCACACTTCATTGCTGAGAAGTGACACCCTTTGAAGGTGTCCTAATTGTTCCCTACTTCATTTATTGCTCAAATTCTTGAGGAATAGCGAAATTCAAAATTCCCTGCACTTGAAAATTAGTTTCACTTATTTTAAGAAGTAGCCCATGATCTTTAAGTGACCTATTCCAGTCATCTAATTTAGTAACCAGATTCACACATGGGGCTAAATTGTGATTTGTCTAAATCCATTATGGCTTAGAACGCCAAGGAAACCCAGCAAGTGACCTGAATATATTAAAGTTGGTTATAGGACTGTATGAAAGCTCCAATGACTGAAAATTTGGCTGCACCTTGCTTGACTTCAGTTTGTTCTCAGTTTCTTGAAAAACAGATTGCTTAGAAATGATTAAAATGGAAGGGATAGAATAGAATAGAATAGAATAGAATAGAATAGAATAGAATAGAAT
>QLTV01002265.1:3002852-3052820 GCA_003457575.1 Thermophis baileyi | reverse complement strand
TGCATTATGGGTGTTGGCGCACATGCACGTGCTGTTGTGTGTGTGCGTGCATGCGCTTTCGGCACCCGAGGCACAAAGGGTTCGCCATCACTGCCCTATACCATTTCAGACAGAATAGAATAGAATAGAATAGAATAGAATAGAATAGAATAGAATAGAATAGAATAGAATAGAATAGAATAGAATAGAATAGAATAGAATGGGACCTTGGAGGTCTTCTAGTCCAGCCAGCTGCTCAGGCAGAAGAACCTATACCATTTCAGATAAGTGACTGTCTAGTCTCTTCTTAAAAACCTCCACTGATGGAGCGCCCATGATTTCTGAAGGCAAGCTGGCTGTCCAGTCTCTTCTTGAAAGCTTCCAGTGATGGATCTAAACCTCAAATGTGCTGATGGGAAAATCAGTCCCACTCATTGATACAAGGATGCAAATCTGTGCTGCTTAACAAGAAGTTTTTTAAAAAGGGCTCATTACACGGTGGCTTGCTGTGTCAAAGGCAAATTCGCACAATGGCCACTTAAACCTCATTGTACACGGGCAAGTATGTATACCCGTGGTGTAAGGAAGGGTTGTACTCCAGTATTAAATTCATTAGATTTGCATGCTAAATGCCTTACGTTCAGTCCCTGGAATTTCTTAATGTTTATTTACTGACATTTAGGAATAGTATATCCTGGTATCCAAATTCATACATACCGTACTATAAAACTAGAAACAAATATAGAAACAAGAGACTGCAAGCAATGAAAACTGCAAACTAACCGAAACAATACAATTATGAAAATGCTTGGCCAAATAAAAATACCTCAATCCAGTGCCAAAATAATTAATTTTTAGTGAATCAAAATTCAGACTTGGTATGGAAGAAGAAAATATTGTACTACACGAACTAATGTCTGACTCACAGTGACCTAGCATCCTCCACTTATGCTGGGCTACATGCCATCTGCCTCAGCAGTTATATGAGAAGACTGGTCTAGATTTAGTGCTCAGATGATAGGATCCCATAGTACATTCATCTACCACACGGTTATCAAACACAAGGCCCGCGGGCCGGATGCGGCCTGCGATGTGGTCGGATCCAGCCCGCGGGGCTGGCCTGCGTCGCTTCGGCCTGGTCTACCCAATGTGAAGAGGAAACATCGGACCAGCGTGGCTTCAGCCCAGTCTACCAGAGGTGGGTTCCTCCCGGTTCGGACCGATTCGCCTGAACCGGTAGTGACCCGCTGGTGATGTCATGATGACGTCACAGATCCGGTTCGGTCGGTGCCGTTCCGTGGGCGCCGCCATCTTTTTTTAAAAAAAAATTTAGATTTTTTTTTTCCTTCTGCGCACTGCGCATGCGCGCACGCGTGCGCCCACAAGGTGCGGCCATGCGGAGTGGGAGGAAGCGAACCATCAGTGAGGTAAGTTAGAACCCACCCCGACTTGAAACTACAAAAATAATAAAAGTTAGAAATTCATTGTAATGTATACAGCAATAATAAAAGTGTTACCATATCTGGAGTGCAACTCTCTGGATAACCACAAGGAAGCGAACCGGCAGTGAGGTAAGTTAGAACCCACCCCTGAGGTCTACCCAATGCGAAGAGGAAACATCGGGCCAGCGTGGCTTCGGCCTGGTCTATGCAGTGTGAAGACGAAACATGCCAGCAGTTTGGGGAGTGGCGTCAAGCTGGCCACGCCTACCCAGTTGGCCATGCCCACCCAGTCAGCCATGCCTGCCCAGCCCCCTGAGGTCAACCACAGCCCTGATGCGGCCCTCAATGAATTTGAGTTTGACATCCCTGATTTACCACTTTCACTGTTCAAAATAGTCCTCTATCGAGTTACACTTGGGGAGGGAGCTCTGATGTGTCTGAACTTGTTCACACATTGCTCAGCCTGGTTTTGTATTATATCACAACGTGCATGTTCAGTTCATGAAGCCACTTTTCTGTCCTGTGTTTCCAATCTGCCCCAAAATGCATTTTAAAATGCGATTTATCTCCCCAAATACACATTGCATGGCGAGCAATATTTTTCTGAGCTGAGAACAGTGCTGGAAATTTGACAAAGTGGGGATTCTCAATCTTTAATCAGGAATTGGTTCAAGTGGTGCAATTTAAGAATGTCCATATGAGAATTTGCATAAATTAGCACTCCTGGTCTACACATCATCATGCTCCTTTGATTCTTGATGTAATGCTCTTTGAATCTCAGAACTGCTTCCTGGGACTTACCGTCATCACAGAGGTTCAGCTTTGAGAGGTTCTTTCCATCAAATGGCTCTTCAAGGATGGATCCATTCTCTCTTTCACCCAAAGTGTGCAGATACATGGCTTTATTCTCCATCCTGTGCAAGGCACATAGAAGAATTCATTGAGAAACTGGTGAAGATCAATTGATCTTTAGATTATATATTTTGCATGCATGCACTGAACATTCTGAGATGTTACTGAAGAATATCAAAGCTTTATCAATTCAGACTTCAACATCCACTCCAACTTGCTTGCCTAATGTTGGGGACAGTGACAGGTATTAATAGACATAAGAAGCATGACGAGGGCAACCAAAACAATCTAAATCCAATCTGAAAAGTGTTCTGATCCTTTTTAAAGAAGAACAGACTAGAACATTAGGATTCTTATTTAGGAAAAAAAGTCTAACAAGGGGAGTATATGATTGAGATGTATAAACTCATACAAGGCATGATAAGTAGACAGGAAGAATTATTTCTACTCTCAAAACTTTAGATTAAGTGGCATCAAGTGAAGGTAATTGAAAAGAGATTTAGAGTAGATATAGCAAATAATTAACTCAAGGGATTCACTGTCAAAAGATAAGATGGGATAAGAGTGATGGCCACAAACGTGGGTAGCTTAAAAGGGGATTGTATAAGTTCCTTGGAGAAGGGCTGTTTTAAAGACTGTGTAACCCTTGGGTGGAAGGGGTAGCATTCTTCCAAATACCACTTGCTGTATGTATCCATCTGCTCATTGAAAGTACCTCAGAAGTATCTGGACAAAATGAGAATCAACATATTGGACTAAGATGAGTTTTCATCTGGTGCAGCTGGACTATTCCTGTGCTTGTGTGTCTTGTAGCTTTCAATTTAATGATATTTACTTCTGTGGAGACTGCTGGATTTGATCTGGATCCCCCACTTGGGATCAGAAGATCAGTGAATATTTGCAGCTGCTCTGGAGCATAAAGTTTTGGCATCCCAAAGAAGATCCATAATCAGTGATGATGGACATTTGGCACAGATAGTATACTACTGCATGACTGATTGACTGATGTACAACTATTAATATGTATCAAACCATACAGAAGTACAGATAGTCCTCATTTAGTGACCATTCGAAGTTACAAGGGCACTGAAAAAAGTGACTTATTTTTCACATTTACAACCATTACAACATCCCCATGGTCATGTGATCAGAATTCAGATGCTTGGCAATTGACTCACATTTATGACGGTTGCAGTGTCCCGGGTTCATGTGATCACCTTTTGTGACCTTCTGACAAGCAAAGTCAATGAGGAAACCAGATTCATTTAACAGCCATGTTACTAACTTAATAACAGCAGTGATTCACTTAACAACTGTGGCAAGAAAGATCATTAAATGGAGCAATTTTCACTTAGCAACTGTCTCGCTTAGCAACAGAAATTTTGGGCTCAATAGTGATCATAAGTCGAGGACTATCTGTACATAAAAGAATAGACAAGGTCTCTGCATTCTACAATTTATAGAGTGAAAACCTAGGGAAAAGAGAAAGATATAAAGGTCAACATAGGAAGGAAGGAAAAGACAAGAATAGGAGCATCAGCAGTTGAATAGGTGTTCATCTAAATTTTAGATTCTAAAATGCTTGCTGGATTTGCACGTTTGAAACACCCAGCCTTGTTTCCAAAACAAAACTGACAGATTTAGGAAAACTCTGGGCCCCTTTACACGCAAAACACCCTACTGCTTCAGTTTATCTGTGTTTTACAGATAAACTCCATCCTATTCTGCTTATGTTTATCTATGCATACAAAAAACCTGTATGTGATACAAATACACCTTACTTTCAACAGTAAGCATTTCAAAGGTTTTGGTGCTTCTCAGAGTTCATGTTAAGCACCAAGGAAATCAGGAAATCCAGGGGATAGATAAGAGTCAATGGAATTCAAGGTGGGCTGGACTTAGATCTTAGATCTGGAATTAGAGTGTTTGACCCCTCCCTTGGGATCAGCCTGGTCATGTCCTACAGTTCCGTTCTCTTAAGAAGTAACTCAGGATTCATGAGTCTTTCAATGAATTATTTATTTACACATGTATAAAATCTCAGTATAAGATGAAAGACTCCTGTTTCCACCAGTTCCCACAACCCTGTAAGACAGGGGTGAAATTCAGCAGGTTCGGACAGGTTCTATAGAACCGGTGGCGGCGATTATGTACAGTTCGAAGAACCGGTAAATCGCACCACTGACTGGCCCCTCCCCTCCCCACCCCTCCCACTCACTCCTTCTCTCCTCCTTCTCGGGCTCATACACACAGAGCAAACATGAGAAAGAGGTGAGAAGCAGCCAGGTTGAATGCTAGAAGACTTGGCCAAACTTTTCTGCCAGTTCTGTGGGCGTGGCTTGGTGGGCATGGCTTGGCCACACCCACCAAGCCACGCCCACAGAACCGGTAGGGGAAAAATTTGAATGTCACCCCTGCTGTAAGATTTCCTACAGAATAAAAGACAGCTGTGTCTCCTTTCCTGATCCAATTCCTGCATAAGTCTATTAAATGTGCAGACGTTCCTTTCCTCCATGCCCTTGACTAGAGAGAAAAAATGTAATTAATATCTTCATCCTTATCATCCCCCCTTCCTCCATCTCTTTCTTTGATTAATTGTCTTTCATTTTTTAAGTTAGTTATAATACAATCTCACATCAGATTGCTCCCATCATCATATTATAGGAGGCATTGCTGCAAGACAGCCAAACTGATAGGTCTGTTCAAATCAATATTTAATTCGGCTCATTTTTCAAAATCTCACATAAACCTTTATCTGTATCAGAAGTTCCATTATTCCCCATTATTACCATGCTGGCTGAGAATCATGGGACTTGAATTCTAACATATCTGGAAGGTACAAGATTGGAGAAATCCCTAAGAAGGCTCAAGTTCAATTTACTACCAAAACAAAAAAGCAACCTTGCTTTGCAGTTTGTTCATAAACAGTAGTATCAAAATTGTTTGTGTGTTCTGTTTTGCTAAATTGGGAGAGCACACTATGTGCCACGGGTAACGAAACAGCGCAAATGAAATCTTGACGTAGTCAGCCCCAAACAGCCTTCTCTAAAGGGTTTTATCAATGCATACTGGCTCACTAGGTGGTTAACTCAGCTAAGCTCTATGAAATGTTTAGAGCAGGTGTGTCAAACCCAAGGACCGCGGGCTGGATTCGGCCTGCTGGGTACTTACTGTATATCTGGCCCACGGGGCCACCGTGGAAACAGTGAAGGACTGGCCCGTGGTGCCTCTGCAGCGAAAACGGGCTCCTGAGCTCCGTTTTCAGCTGTGACGGCCTCCTGCAACCCTCTGCCAGTGAAAATGGAGTTCCTTTTTCACTGGCAGAGGGTTGCAGGAAGCCGTCGCAGCCAAAAATGGAGGTCAGGAACCCGTTTTCTCTGGCAGAGCGCTCGGGCCACCACAGGCGCTGACACGAGTGACATTGAGCTGGCCACGCCCACCCTGGCCATGCCCCCCCAGCCCCCCGAGGTCAAACACAACCCTGGTGCGGCCCTCAATGAAATTGAGTTTGACACCTCTTGTTTAGAGAGAGGGAGATGTTGAGCACTGCCAAACCTCGAATCAAACCAGCTGGCTAAGTCTGAAATCAGCTCAAAGAGGTCATCTTCTCCTAACCCCTGGGGACGAGAATTGAGGGAGGAAATCCTTCTGCAAGACTAGAGTCAGTGTTATGAAAGGTCAGCCATACCATAATTTTAAAAGGGGGAGAGGCTGTTATCTTTCCACAGAAGTGGTATTTATTTATCTACTCGCATTTACATGCTTTTTAACCGCTTTTGAACTTGGGTCTTCAACCTGGGTTGTCAGCTTTCCAGCCAACAAGTCCAGCATCTTAACTGCTGATCCACCACACTGCCCTCAACCAGAGGTGGGTTCCTCCCGGTTTGGACCTGTTCGCCCGAACCGGTAGCGACCCACTGGTGGCGTCACAGTGATGTCACGGAACCAGTTCTGTTGGTGCTGGTCTGTGGGCACCGCCATCTCTTTTTTTTTTTTTTAATTTATTTTATTTTATTTTTTATTTTTTTGGAATTTTTTTCCGGTGTTTTTTTTTTTCTGCGCCTGCGCAGAAGCCGAGTTTCTGGCCCTGGGCATGCGTCGCCATCTTGTTTTTGGCTTTTTTTTAAAAAAAAATTTCATATTTTTCAGCACTGCGCATGTACGTGCGCACAAAGTGTGCGCGCGCCCACGCGGCGTGGCCACACGGCGCAGGAGAAAGCAAACCGGCAGCGAGGTAAGTTAGAACCCACTGCCCTCAACCCATCTATAATAGTTGAAAACCGATGGCCTAGACTCCCATTCTATGGAGGTAGAAGATCCATGAAAACTGTGATAAAGCCTGAAAGTTTAATAAAAATAAGAACTTCCAAATCTAGAGGAAGTGAACAAAATCCTGATGCTTCCTATGGCTGTGCCAGAGTCCTGCTCTCTTTTTTTTTCTGTTCGTCATGCCCATATGAGCCCCAACACCATGAACAAGATGGATCACATGAGTGCAAAGGATGATTCCCACAAATGTTAAATGCTGGCCATGCCTAGTTTCTGAGATGTCTTTTTTTTTTCCTGTTATTGTTGGAGAAAGAAAATGCAGGGTCAGATGGACTTTTTAGTCTCACCCAATAACAAAATTCTTGAGTTTGGAAATTTAACATTTTGACATGTGGGGTTTGGCACAAGGAGTTAACATTGATCAGGTTGTCAGCTGGCCCACCTGGCAACATTTGTTCTTGTTTTATTCCATATCCCTCTTGTTTTATTCCATAGCCACTTTGCTACTTTCCTTTAGTCCAGCGGTTCTCAACCTGTGGGTCGCGACCCCTTTGGGGGTCGAACAACCATTTCACAGGGGTCGCCGCGCGCGTTAGCCCGCCATCTTGGTGCCACTGTCACTTGCATGGGTGAAATGCTCCTGGTTCGGCCGTGCCTGCGGGTCGCCGGACAGCCAATAGCGACAGAAGCGGGAGACTTCGCCCACCCGCCTGGATGCCGCCATTTGGGTTCTTTTACCCTCTGCGCATGCGCAGAATGCTTTGCGCATGCGCAGAGGGTAAAAGAACCCAAATGGTGGCATCCGGGTGGGTGGGCGGCGCCTCGCGCTACCTTGGTGACCGGCTCTACGGTGACCGACAGGTACGAGCGAACCAGGAGCATTTCATCCCTGCTCATTCCCCAGGTGTGCCTTGTGAAGATGGGTGGGGCACTCTTCTCCCGCGGGTCGCGGCGGCGGGGGTGTTGCGGCGGCGGGGGTGTCGCGGGGGTGTCGCGGCATTAGAAAGGTTGAGAACCACTGCTTTAGTCCTACCCTTCTTTTAATTTCAGCCCACATTCAAATCTGACAATCTGGCGGCTTAATGATGATAACTTACCCTTACTGCTTCTGTTCAGTGCACTGCCACTTTACTTCTTGCTTAAAAAAAAGGGAGGGGGGGTACTCAGATTCTTTTCCTTTGCTTTGCTACGCCAATTATGGAAAACCCGTGCCTAGCCCTGGGTGGTAATTGTGAGCTTCTTTGGTTAATTTATTTTAATTTAATTGGTGGCTCGGTGTACTATGCAAATCCAGAACAGTGATTCAAATTAATTGTGCTGTGCAAATGCACCCAGAGAAAAACAGCTGGGGTGGGGGGGGAGCCTATCACTTTGATCAAGGGGAAGAGAGCAGGCATTGCAAAAACCACACTTTGAATTTCAAATCACATGGAAGATTTCTGGGGCGCTTCTTACGCTTTGCCTGATGGATGTTTAATGTGCTTATCCAGATTACTTCAGAGGTTTTATGCAGCACGGACTATATGTCCATTCCACTTGTCTGCTAATGGAAGCTCACTGAAGAAGTTGAAGCTGCTTTAATGCCACCTCATGCCTATTATGTGCTCTTCTACGATCTTGAAATTGCATGTAGTGCGAAGTCCCAAAGGTGTTTTTTTCAAAAGGCAACTGGACTTTGTTTTTTCCTCGAAGACGTTTTGCTTCTTGGATGAGACTGGATGACTGAGAATCTCCATAGACATGCAGGGCGAAGATTTGCCTTTACAAACAAATTATAATACATATAATTTGTATTATATGACAAATAAGTCATGTTTAGTAACTTATACTAAACATCAGTCAAGGCTTTATATGCCACCAATAGCTTGACTCAGGGAGTCAAACTATTCTCCAAAGCACCTGAGGGCAGGACAAGAAGCAATGGGTGGAAACTAACCAAGGACAGAAGCAACTTAGAACTAAGAAGAAATTTCCTGACAGAACAATTAATCAGTGGAACAGCTTGCCTCCAGAAGTTGTAAATGCTCCAACACTGGAAGTTTTTAAGAAGAGACTGGATAACCATTTGTCTGAAGTGGTGTAGGGTTTCCTGCCTAAGCTGAGGGTTGGACCAGAAGACCTCCAAGGTCCCTTCCAACTCTGTTATTCTATTCTATTCCTCCTTAGTTTTGAGGGTAGGATCACTCAGGTTAAAAGATATTATTTTGCCATGAGTCCACCAGTTTGGCCTCGTCACCATTTCTTTTCTAAAAAAAGCTTCTTGTGGGGAAACCCAAAGAGGCACCTTCGTGGAAAACTGTGTTTTATATTTATATTAAATTTATATTTACTCCACCATTTCTTTCATCTTTCATTCAAGACCGAGTGGCTGTGGGTATTGCCTCCTAAAGACTATGTTGACTGTCCATCCTTGGTTCTGGGGGGGGGGAAATTGTCCCCCTCGGAGCGGGTTCGCAATTTGGGTGTCCTCCTAGACTCACAGCTAAGATTAGAGCAACATTTGACAGCTGTAGCTAGGGGGACCTTTGCACAGGTTCGCTTGGTGCACCAATTGCAACCCTACTTGGATCAAGAGGCTCTCCTCACAGTCACTCACGCCCTTGTCACCTCACAGTTAGATTATTGCAATGCGCTCTACATGGGGCTACCCTTGAAGAGTGTTCGGAGACTACAGTTGGTCCGGAATGCAGCTGCGCGAGCTGTTATGGGTGCAGCTAGATACACCCATATTACACCAATTCTCCACGAGCTGCTCTGGCTCCCTATTGGTCTCCGGGCACAATTCAAGGTGTTGGTTTACCTTTAAAGCCCTATATGGCTCAGGACCAGGCTATCTTCGAGACCGCCTTCTACCAGGCCTGGGGCCGTTGATCTCGTTGTTGTAATCTTGCGAGATCCGGCCATGAATGGTGTGCATGGGTTTTTAAATTGTTTTTAAATGTTTTTATAATGTTTTTCAATGTTTTTTATATTTCTGTTGTAAGCCGCCCAGAGTCCCTCAGGAGTTGGGCGGCATAGAAATTTAAATAATAAATAAATAAATAAATCTGCAATACAATGAGGTCGCTTCAATGTAGGAGACATAATGTTTTTCTTGTTAACCTGGCCATCTCTTCCCAAATTCAAGAATACCAGCTGTGAGAATGCCAGCTGTGCCTCAGATAGTGGAGAGCTTCTATTAGCAGATAGCTCTGAACCTGGGTGTCCAATGGTTTGTCTCCATAGGGGTTAGTTCAGTGGTGGGATTCAAAAAATTTTACTATGGTTCTGTGGGTGTGGCTTGGTGGGCGTAGCAGAGGAAGGATACTGTAAAATCTCCATTCCCTCCTCACTCCAGGGGAAGGTTATTGCAAAATCCCCATTTCCTCCCGATCAGCTGGGACTTGGGAGGCAGAGAATAGATGGGGGTGGGGCCAGTCAGAGGTGGTATGTACCGGTTCTCCGAACTACTCAAAATTTCCGCTACCAGTTCTCCAGAACTGGTCAGAACCTGCTGAAACCCACCTCTGGGTTAGTTCCATATAACGTGCCACTATGGTAAAAGGAACATCAAGCTTATTTAAATACAGTATACAGATTGTCCTTGACTTATGACCATTCGTTTAACGACCATTCAAACGTATGATGGTGCTGAAGAAAAGTGAGTTACTACCAGCCCTCACACTTATGACCATTCCAGTGTCTCTATGGACACATGATAAAAATTCTGGCTCTTGGCAACTGGCATCAATTTATGACGGTTGCAGCATCCTAGGTCACGCGATTACCATTTGTGATCTTCCTAGAGAGTGTCCAACAAAGCAAAGTCAATGAGAGGAGCCGTATTCACTTATGGTGATTTGCTTCACAACTGCAGCAAAAAAGTTTGTATAATCAGGTAGGACTCACTTAATGGCTGCATCGCTTAGATGACCAACTGCAGTCATCAGTTGAGGACTACCCATGGGGGTGAAGCTACCAATTAATCCATCTAGCCCTTGGGTGAGTAAATTGCTATTCTTAGAGCCACAGGTGGTCTGATGGTTTTTGTGATCCATGAAGTGAGATTACTGAAAATTGTCCGTAAGACTGCCAGACATGTTAAGGTGGAAAACTGTTGTATCAATCCTAAAACAGACCTAACGAATAAGGTAAAATGCAACCGAATTTAAACTGCAAAATTCCAGATGAGCACTAGATAGCAAAGAAAGATCAAGAAACACTCAAACTCTTTGCTGACATTTTGTAGACATCTGGATTTTTGTAGACCTAAGAAATCAAAAGAAAATAACAAAGGAACACTATCTTATCTACCTAACTTCCTAACTACCAGCGGTGGGTTGCTCTCGGTTCAGCCCGGTTTGGCGAACTGGTAGCTGCGGCGGCAGGAGGCTCCGCCCACCCACCCGGGACGTTTCTGCGCATGCGCAGAAGCTTCTGTGCATGTGTAGAAGCGGCGTGCGCACGAGCGAACCGGTAGCGATGGGATTTACAACCCACTACTGCTAACTACCTAACTACCTATTTACCTATCTACCAACCTATCTACCAACCTATCATCTATCTATCTATCTATCTATCTATCTATCTATCTATCTATCTATCTATCTATCTATCTATCTATCTATCTATCTTCTATCTATCTATCTATCTATCTATCTATCTATCTATCTATCTATCTATCTTCTACCTGTCATCTATCATCTATCATCTATCTATCTATCTATCTATCTATCTATCTATCTATCTATCTATCTATCTATCTATCTATCTATCTATCTATCTATCTATCTATCTATCATCTATCTTCTACCTGTCATCTACCTACCTATCTACCTATATCTCAGTCATGTTCCATCTTTACCTGTCATGGCTATTCTCCCCACCCTCCAAAGATTAGAGGGTGATTAAATGTAGACTTGTTCATGAATACATTCCTTTCCAGTTGTTTAGACCACGAGTCTCCAAACTTGACATCTTTAAGACTTATGAACTTCAACTCTCAGGGTTCCCCATGGCTGGCTGAGGAATTCTGGAAGTTGAAGTCCACTTGTCTTAAAGTTGTCAAGTTTGGAAACCCCTGGTTTAGACCAATGTTAGCTGAGTAACCATTGTACACTAAGCCATAACTAATAACGCATTATGATTAAACATTATGTGGATTGTCAGCCAATGTCAGTTATTTTTTGCTTAACGTATTTATAAGGCCAATTGTTTTAGTTTGTAAAACATAGTGTGGTCTAGTGTTATATATAAACATTACCTAGCATTGGCCGTACCCTTAACCCTAACACTTGATGGCCTTCTGGAAAAGCCTGAAGTCATGGCTTTGCCATCAGGTCAAGGGATCAGAAAGTAATGCAGAACCCATAAAATGTCTCTACTGTCCTTGAATAGCTATGCTCTCCCAGTGATTATATTTTATGCCTTCAATTGTTTGTTTTTAATGTTTGTATTGTTTGTATGACTGTTTTATTTTTTGATATTTTGGAGGGGGGTACTATTTATATTTTAATTGTAAGCCACCCAAAGTCACAAATGTGAGATGGGCAGCTATATAAATTGAATAAACAGACAAACAAACAAATAAATAAACATTTCTGCCCATCTAACCCAATCTGGCATGAAGAGCATGGTGTGGGTACCACTGGCTAGGAAGTCCCAGCTGGTGGGCCCAGAAGATCCCACCTTTTCTGGCATGGCACCCATCCTTTGAAACATCATCCCCCTGAGAAATAGACTGGCCCTGTTCTTGTTGGCTTTCGTAAAGTTTTGAAAACTTGGATTAATGTCAAACCTGGGGCCCTGAGATTGGTTTAAAGCCCATCTCCTGGTTGTGTGGATGATAGGCTAGATTACTGTATGACCAACTGCTGTGTGTTTTATTCTTATTTTCTATTTTTCTATTGTGTATTTTATGAATTTATTTTATTTATTGTACAGTACTGTTAGTTGCCTAAAGTCACTTAAGTGAGATCAGCAGCTTTATAAATCAAATCAAATAAATAACACTAGGCCATTATGGTATATTTAACAAACTATGGTTAAAATAAACCATTTCTTAACATAAGTGAAGACTCTTCTGGCTGATTTGATCCAGAATGACATTTTTCCATTTTAGTCCATACCAGAAGGTGTGGTACCAAATATCATAGGTGGATGTCAGAAATAATCCCAAACCAACATAAATGATTGAAAATCTAATTATTTAATAACTAATTCTATGTAGAATGTAATTCTAAAAATATTACAATTGCTGTGAACATAATCATATCCTTCTGGGCTTCTTGTCATCATGGAATCCAGATTCTCTAACAAATTGCTTGATAGAGTTTACATTTTTTTCTTTAAAAAGTAATATTAATACTTAAAACACCCTAGTCCATCCAAGTATGTTCTTAGACCTACAATCCCTTTCATATCTAATTTCTTCCCTCTCCGCTAGTCTCCTGTTGTCAGCATCTCCCTCACAATCAGACAATGTCATTTGATCTTCCTTGCAGCCCTATTTCTGCCCCATTGGAGATTTCGATAGATGGATTGATGTTGTTGTAGCTAAGCAGTGATATTTACTTGATTTATATTGGGCTATATTTAAATTCCATCGGTTTTGTTTTTCATTGAGGAAAAAAATGTCATTTCAAGAGGCAGAATTTTTTTTCTTTTTCTTTTTTAATTCACCATTCTCCAAGAATGAAGTTAAGCTCTGTTCATACGTCCCACTGGAAGATTATTAAAACAGAGCAGAGATTGATTGGGAGGGCATAATTAAGGATAGGGTTAGACAGCGTACCTAGGTAGAGGAGACACTGTAATAATGTAAAGTGCCCTCTTTCTTCCCACTTCAGCCCTGTACATATGAAGTTAGGCACTGTTATTCCCACTTCACAGATAGGAAAGAATAGCTGGGTGGTGGGGGAAGACAAGCCAGAGCTATGCTGGAAATAAGTGACTAAGGGCTTTTTTCCACAGCTGATCTGAAAGACTCATCTTGTTTCTTCAACTGACAGAAAAGTACATTGGCATGATTTTTGCTGTTGTACTGCCTACGGGTATCCTACTTTCACTGCCTCTGTTTTCAATCACCGCAAATCACCTGATTTTGAAACGATGAAAAAGGCTTAGCAAATTTTATATAATTTGGGGGTGTTTGGGGATGGCATCAGGATAAAAAGGTACGGATGGCTTAAGCGCATCTCATTCAGCAATTGGAATGAGCTCAAGGTCAAGGTCCAACTCATGAGGACAAGAGAGAAAAATATTAGCAGGCCCAGGACATCTTTGAAGCATGATTATGCACAAGAGGGGAAAGACCTTAATAAAACATCCTTCTGCCTCCCCAACCAAACCACAATATCATTACCACTTCAGTCCATTCCATAACAAGATGTAAGATATGCTACTCACCTGAAGGAGGATTGCTTGGCAGTTTAGGCACTTGACTCCTTGATTCCTCTTAGTTTCTGCCACATGACATGGTGAAGGAGAGGAAAGAAAAACACTGTGTTTCTCTTGTCAGGTTCCTCCAACCCAGAAGAAAGGGGGAAAGCTGCCTAGGCATATATAGCAGCCCCTTCCATAGTCAATTGGAGGTGAAGGGGAGGTGCTGTTGAGTTGTCTGCAGACCTCCCCACCCTTTGTGACAAAGGACTTCAGATGCTTTCTCAAAATCCAGTCCTCAGCATCTCCAGCAAAGCTGGTGACTGAGACACTCACCACACATGGAGAGTCAACAAGAATGGGAAGCGGAGCAAAAATATGCACTGCTAAACCAGATGCAGGTCCAAAGGCTGAAGTGTTGTTGTGCTTTGCAAAAAGTTCCAGTTGTTTGGAGTTTTAAAAAGTTTTTGGAAAGGTGGAACGTTTGTGGCTGCAACTCCTGTGGAAATATGCACTCTCTGGTGGCCAAACTAAGAAAGGCAGCTAGAATAGCTTTTTATTTTCAAAAGTTAGTTACAGATCCGTATTTGCAATCTGAAAGCTCCTGGGGAGTCATTGGCTTATCAAAGAATGCAGCCAGTGCCAACAAAACCTAGAAACAGAACACACAGTCTCTTTGTAAGGGATTTTGCTGATTAAAACCAAAGGTCAGAGGAAGGAATGAAAAATGCTATCAATCTTTTATACAGAATTTAGCAAAGTGACAGAAAATAATCAGACCATGTATTTGCTTCCCACAAGGTGAAATCAAAGTGAAGAACATTTGCTTTATAGAATGCACAAATGTAGAAGAAATAATACAAAGCCTATATCCCATGCCAATGATCTCAAAGTATGTTGGCATAGTTAGTGCACAAACCCATGAGTAGGCTCAAATGAACTATAAACCACCAAGAATTGGATTTGCACAATATGCAAAGCTTGTCAGATCAAATTGCCCTGTTACTGATCAGTATAAAGCAGTCCTGATGTTTAGCATAGGCCAAATCACTAGAATCTTTTTATGCAGACACAGAGTTTTGAAAGAGAATACTTGCACTGGAAAATCTTCCAGTGAATAATGCACTTTATTTTACTTTATTTGTTCGTAGTACAGATTCAACAACCTGCTGTTTTTCATATATTTTGAATTATCCATATATATGGAAGGCAGCATGGCCATCAGTCTTCTCAGAGTTGAAGTCTATACATCTTCAAGCTGCCAAGGTTGAGAAACATTGGTCTAGAGAGTGCCTGTGATATGGGAAAATCTGGCATAGACAGATAGGGTGGGCCCCAGCTGTGTTTATCTCATCCCAGATTATGGTTGAGTTCTGTAGTACTCCCTATTGGACCATACTGGGAAACAAGAGCTACTTTTTTATTTAATGAATAGGGATCTTTAATCACCAAATCAGATTTCAGAACCCACTGAAGTTTCCAGTTGAGGAGAATGGCCTTGAACTGAATTTTCAGATCACAGGTATTATGATAGTAAATAATTAGAGGGACACAACAAAATAAAGCATATAGCAAGGACATCTGTGACAGCAAACCTAATTCTGTGGTTCTTCTTCTTTTGTAATATTTTTTAGCTCTTCCTCAGAAGAGTCAGCTCTCATACAGGAGGGTTTTTGGGGGGGGGAGGGGGGGTTCAATGAATTACACCCGAATTCTTCACATGCTTTCATAATGTTTATTTAACATTATGCAAGTATAACTAGCTGATAGAAGACCAGGAGTCCCAGTAGAAAATATATGCTATGGTTTGCACAATTTTCAAACAAATGTTAAAAAACTTTTGGAATTGCTTACGTTGCTTTTCACAACTATACCTGTCCACTCACATATGAGCATCTTGTGGTATGGGAGGTGCGTTCATTTCTTTTATAATTTCATTTTCATACTGTGCAAGCAGAAACGATTATAATTAATTGAACCTGCCAGTTTCTGCTATATTCTTTCCTATTAAGGATTAGGAGCTTCAGAACAATGTCTTCTGCTTCCTTTCAAATGAGCCTTTTCATTGTAATTTGAATTCCCCTACTATTGGGGAGGACTTGTCCATGTAGGTTAATTGAAGCTGGTGAAGGCCAGCTTCGGTAGTCAGGTATTTTCAACATGTATTTTAACAGAATTTTGCAACTCTGAATGTACTCTCCCCCCCCCCGCCCTTCATCTTTAACCTAAAGAGAACTAGGGACGGTCCAGTCAGATGCTTTCTCAAATTCCATTCTTGCTTTCGTATTATGGATTTATCTGCCCATTGCCTTGCAGCTCTTCCTCACGTTCCTCAAGGTTATTCTCACAGTCCATTACATATAGCAGCAATGGTCAAAAACAGAAGAGTTGGTTGTGTTGTTGCAGTTTGAATTCTGGAGTTGTGGCTTTGGTTTTATTTTGAGCTACATATACCTTGAGCCAATCTTCTATGAACTCATGTCTTCCATTTATACTGAACAGGAATTATCCTCTAAGATTTCTGGATGGCCCCAATGTAGGAAACAATGTCACTTTTCCTTGAGAAACAGGTATGAAGGCATTTGTATGTGAAAGGGGGCTTTTCCTCTAAAAAAATTCATATTAGAATTCATTTTGTGCATCCATCTTAAGCCATTATGCATGATCATCTGCGCTTATTTATTTCAATAGTCAGGGTTACAGAAATATATTTGTAACCCTGTCCATCATCCCAGGACAGTCTGTTTCCTTCCTGGTCTTTGGGGTGTTCTTTCATTGGCAAGAAATTTTATGTGTCCTCATTGCTGTCCTCCCACATTTTCCCTCTACAATTCCTGAACTGAGCTGGCTCTTCCCTCTGCAGTTTCTCTTTGAAGTCCAGCTGTCTGGCTATGTGGACAAATAGAGGTTGTCAAAGAAAACAGAAGTCATCTTCTCACTTTACTCTTCTGTAATCCAAAGTGCAGCATCACCACAGACCTTTGAAGGACAAAGCAACATTGTGAAGTCTGTGTTTAGTTGTCTATGGAAATATCAGAAATGGTAGTTCTACTTGCTATAGCATCATAATGTAACATTTCATATCACCAGATCATTCATTCATAGGTCTTTATCAAAAAAAAAAAAAGATTTATAACAGATATGCTATTTTAAAAATCCACATTCCCAACTTATTTTTTTTCTACTTTAGGAAATATTTCCTATCTTTTCAGTCTCTATTAGGAGTCAGAGCATGATGGTATCCAATGTACATCTGATAGATCATATCACCTGAGATTGACAGGGCAGCCAATCAATTCCTAGGTTAAGAAGCCTTGATTTAGACTAAACCTAGCCAAATGAGTTTTTTTCTTCTAAATGCTTAAATAAACTGTGGGATGCATGAATCTAGGAATTGAGCGGTGGCCTGGAGGCGGAGCTCTCGCCTCACAATCAGGAGGATGTGAGTTTGATCCTAGATAGAGGCAGATATTTCTCTCTCTCTGGGCACGTTGAGAATATATCTGCTGAATATAACTCCGCATTGGCGACATGAAGGTCATCCAGCCAGTAAACACAGCTCCATTCAGTTGCCCAGACTCCACCCCGCAAGGGATTATGGAGTCGTTAAAAGAAGATGATGATGCATGAATCTAGGAATTGAATCTAGACCTCTAAGAACTTATTTCCTTTCTTAGTTGAGGTCTTCCTTGAACCAACTTCCCGGCATCCCACAAAGTGAAAGAAGGACCTTATATGCTAACCACTCCCATCACCATTTCCCCTTATGAAAAGCCTATATCCCTTTTGCATTTTATGTCCCTGATTCACTTTTTTGACAGTTCTGAGTTTATTAAAAATAGAATGTCAAGGCATCAGATAGAACATAAACAAGCTAAAGCCATGATCCAGAAAGGCATTCACGTCAATGGGAATTTTGCCACTTGAATAAATGTAGATTGTCATAATAATATTCAATTCTGGGTCGCCCTGCTGGTGATGTTTACAGGAAGTCAAAGACATGCTGCATTGAATTGGTGCAGAAGATCAGCCAGAAAAACAGATGGCTTCAGTTCCTCAAAAGAGAGATGATGTTGCCAACCTTCAACTTAGCTCCTGCCAAAGGAGAAAGGAAAAACAAAACTGGAGCTCTTTTGCTTATATCCAGAAATAAAGCAGTTGTTCCATTTGATTCAATGATGAAACATTCCTTTGTAAAGCAGATTAAAACACACTAGCCTTATACCAAACCTTGAAATCCATATTGAAGATGCTTCTGAAAATTTGTTACACCTTCAGGTAGAATAGCAATAGCAATAGCACTTAGACTTATATACCGCTTTACAGTGCTTTACAGCCCTCTCTAAGCGGTTCACAGAGTCAGCATATTGCCCCCAACAATCTGGGTCCTCATTTTACCCACCTCGGAAGGATGGAAGGCTGAGTCAACCTTGAACCGGTGAGATTTGAACTGCCAAATTGCAGCTAGCAGTCAGCTGAAGTAGCCTGCAGTGCTGCACTCTAACCACTGCGCCACCTCGGCTCTCTTAGAAGAGTCACCTAAGCTGCTCCATATTTCAAAAGAGCAACAGGTGGCTTGTGTTTGGTCTTCATGTCAAGATATGACTCTTCCTCTCCCTGGGTGCCCTTCCAAATGTGTGACTTCAGCTCCCAGAATTTCCGACTGCAGATCATTGCCAAGAATTTTGCATGTTGAAATTCACATATCTATCTGATCATGCCTGGCTTGGGGGAGCCTGCTTTAATTAATGTGCCACCGCTACATTAGATCAATATTTGAAAAGAGGGCCCCAAATCGCATCAAATCTGCAACCCAGTGGTGGGTTCTAAATGATTTTGCTGCCGGTTCTTCTGTGCATGCGCAGAAGTGTCCTGGGCGGGTGGGCGGAGCCTCCCGCCACCGGCACTACCGGTTCTAAGAACCGGTCCAAACCAGGAGCAACCCACCACTGCTGCAACCTTTATAAATCTCATATATGTTCTGCCAACCTTGGTTACTTTCTAGGAGCTCTTTTTGACTAAACAGTTCCTAAAAGGCACTTTTAGCCTTAAAACACTAACTCCATTGATTAGCCATTTTCTATAATTTTCTTATTCTTACTAAATAAATCACTCAAATAATAGTCAGGGGTGAAATTCAAATTTTTTCCCTACTGGTTCTGTGGGCGTGGCTTGGTGGGCATGGCAGGGGAAGGATATTGCAAAATCCCCATTCCCACCCCACTCCAGGGGAAGGATACTGCAAAATCTCTATTCCCACCCCACTCTGGGGCCAGCCAGAAGTGGTGTTTACTGGTTCTCCAAACTACTCAAAATTTCCGCTACCGGTTCTCCAGAACCTGTCAGAACCTGCTGGATTTCAGCCCTGATAATAGTGATATGTTTTAAACTGCCTGTTGATCTGTGTTACCCTTTACAAAAGATTAACTCCAGATCTGGGTTTGCACAGTACCCTAAATCATAAACTACACTTAAGGGTTGATTCATACAACACATTAAATTACCAACCTTGCCCAAAAAAATAAACTATCAAGGTTAAAATTACAGCATATTGTGCAAATATAGCCATAAGCCCTTAAACTGACCTAAATGTGAACCCAACCAGAGTAAAGTTGGAGCTTTAGAGCCAGGTTGCTACAGTGGGGCTGCACAACATTTTATTTTCTAGGCGGTTAGCCAGGAATATTATATGAAAATGTATATGGGATTTTCAAGCTAGGTTAGAATGTCTCCTCACTGTATCTAAACCATACTATTACAGGATTTGTGTTTCGCCACCTGGCAGGGAACCAGGTTTAAAAGGCAGCTTTACTATTTATCAAGACAAATATCTTGCAAGGTAGAGGAATAAGAGGGGAAAATGGCAAAATTGGGCATTCTAACAACCTACACTTAGTTTTATACAATGCATCCTTTATAATAGAGGTGCATATTTTGTTTTGGTTCAAAGTCTTCTCTTGGTCTTTGAGGATCCTGCCAAAGGCTACACTCCAAAAACTGAAGTGGTTTCTTTGCCTTTTAATATTGAAATGAAATGTACTATATACAGTGTCTTATTTCCAGTCTTATTGTGTTGTGAACCCACTGCAATATGGACTGAAATTTTTGAAGCCTGATTGCACAACTGATCGTCATGGTGTCTCCCAAACAACCCTGAGATGTGTTTTGGAATGAGTAGACCAAATTCTTAGGATGACCAATAAAAAGAAATGTCAGATTGGAGGGCTTGAGGGAGGGAAGTGTTTGGAACTATTGCTGATGAAATGACTCATTGACAGACCTTTATATTCCTATTTGTATATATTATTCTGGTTTACACAAACTATCAAGTCAAATATCAAGACCTAGCAGCTTTGCACAATATGATAGTTTGGAAATTATTAACCTAGGTTACATTTTTGTGGTATAGTGTGTTCTGTAACCCCAACCCATTTGGCTAACTAATAGTTCATTTCAATGTATGGCGTAAATCCAGAAAATTCAGTAAGGATGTTAAGTGCATTATGAAAACACAGCCAGTTTGTGGTTTATTTGATGCAATTCTAGCCTCTGTGTTTAAAAGACCATAATTTATGACTTAGGTTGTAGTGCAAAACCAGCCAATTTTAATGTATTCAATAAACTAAGTTTAAATAAAACATGTCCTAACAAGTTGAATCCATGAGGGGAGATGTAACTTACCAGCATTTGCTTTATGTATGGAAGATTCCAAATTCAATCCAGGACATCACTAGTTAAAATCAAGTAGTGGTGATGCAAAGGATGTCTGACTTTTTAGATATCTACAGCAAGTCAATGTAGACAATCCCAGCAGGATGGACTAAGGACTGTTCCTTAGGACAGAGCAGAGCAGATAGGAATAGGAATGGGAATGGGAATGGGAATGGGAATGGGAACGGAACGGAACGGAACGGAACAGAACAGAACAGAACAGAACAGAACAGAACAGAACAGCAATGTTAATACCACTTTATAATGCCTTGATAAGACTACACTTGGAATATTACATCCAATTTTGGTCACCATGATATAAAAAAGATGTTGAGACTCTAGAAAGAGTGCAGAGAAAAGCAACAAAGGTGATTAGGGAACTGGAGGCTAAAGCATACAAAGAACAGTTGCAGGAATTGGATATGTCTAGTTTAAAGAAAAGAAGGACTGGGGGTGATAAGAGAGCAGTGTTCCAATATCTAAGGGGCTGCCACAAAGAAGTGGTCAATGTATTTTCCAAAGCACCTGGAGGCAGAACAAGAAGCAATGGATGGAAACTAATCAAGAAAAGAACCAACCTAGAACTAAGAAGAAATGTCTTGATGGTTAGAACAATTAAATAGCGGAACAACTTGCCTCCAGAAGTTTAGGTGCACCAACACTGCAGATTTTTAAGAAGAGATTGGACAACCATTTGTCTGAAATGGTATAGAGCAGCGGTTCTCAACCTGTGGGTCGCGACCCCTTTGGGCATTTGGGTTCTTTTACCCTCTGCGCATGCGCAGAATGCTTTGCACATGCGCAGAGGGTAAAAGAACCCAAATGGCGGCGTCCGGGCAGGTGGGCGAAGTCTCCCGCTTCCGTCACTACCAGCTGTCCGGTGACCCGCAGGCACGCCCGAACCGGGAGCATTTCACCCCTGGTGCCACGCCCCCTTTGTCACCTCATCGCACGCGGGGAGGGGGCAGGACGGGGGTCGCGGCATTAGGAAGGTTGAGAACCACTGGTATAGAGTTTCCTGCTTGAGTAGGGAATTGGACTAGAAGACCTCCAAGATCCCTTCCAGCTCTATTATTCTATTATTCTGTTCCTCATGGCCAACCCTGTGTGTTTCACCCAACTGAAAGACATTATAATGCCTGCAACCCCCACAGTAGACCTTTGCTGCTTCTCAGTAATGAGGCTGGGCAATGTTGCTGCCCTTGACAGATTTTCTTTTCTTAATGAAAGACAATTCCAGGGCAGATTACCCAACTTCCTCCCCCACCCCACATCCATTATCACCACCCAATAAAACTCACCAATCACTCTTTAGAACATGTGGGGAACAGATTATGGGATTTTCTGTGCTCTTCCTGGATAGCCAGACATTTCTTCTTTTATTGGGTTTTACTTCAGCAGTGCCATGGGGGAAAATTTAAAAAAAAAAGAAGCAAACCCACAAATACACACACCCACACCATCTACCTCACTCCTACTCATCTTGAACAACCCACCAACTGATCAGACAGGAAAAAATATTTTCATAAGACCATTCATTGACCATTGATTCAAGAGATTGAACAACCATTTGTCTGAAATGATACAAGGTTTCCTGATTGAGCAGGGGGTTGGATTACAAGACCTCCAAGGTCCCTTCCAACTCTGTTAATTCTGTTAAATTCTGTTAAATTCTGTTGATCTCCACATCCCTGTTCTGTGAATAAGCCATTGTGTGCATTTTTTTTTGTTTGGTTTTGTTGTTTTGATGTTTTGTTGTTTTATTTTTTGCTGAGAAGCTAATAAGAAAACCCACAGGGTTCTCTTCCATCTATTTTGTTCTTCCTAAGCTGCAGAATGGGAGTAAGGTGGAAAAAAAGGGGTGAAGGAAAAGAGGGAGAGAGAAATTTGTGTGAGAGAGAGAAAGATAGAGGAAAATATAGGATGGGGTGCGGAACAGAATTACCTGAGGCCAGTCACGAGATGCTGTTGCATTCCAGCATTTCTGCAAAGATAATCGCCAATCTCTTTTCCATCTTTCTTCTAAAAGGGTTACCTTTCCCCCCTCCATTTACTGAATGTGAATTCCTTGGCATGTCCTCTACACTCTCCCCCATTCTGAGCTACAATCCTGTAGTTTCTTCTCCATGGCTTCCCTCCTAAAAGTAAAGGTTGGGCCTGCAATCCAGATGACTTCTAGATAGCATTATATACACCTCCCCCATTCCCACAGGATTATTGGTATTCTAGGAAATGGATTGTCCTGTGAGTAAAAAAAAGATCAAAATATTTATGTCAAAGGGAAAAAAGAGAGCTCTGAGTGACCTGAAGAACTAACTTGAGGTACAAAGCAGAGAAACCAAAGCCAGATTATTCCCAACGCTGTTTTGTCTTTGGATCTTTCTTTCCTTTTTTTCACTCCTGAAGTCTGTGACACCTCTGAATCATTTTTGTTCAGACAGAATTTCTCCTCTTTTCCACCTCACCTTCTGCTATTATGTGTGTGCCCTTTTGTCGCACTCATGCATAACATACACTGAAAAGCAGCACAAAAGACTCCAGCACACTTCACTGAATTATCAATATCCCCATGTCAAAAAACCGAATAAACAAGGAGTTCCTGGCTGACAGGACTATTGTTCTCTAGAGACTAATATTCCATTGTATAAGAGAGGGAGAGGGAGCAGCAGGTATCCAGGATCTTTTGCAACCCCAGCCAACATGACCATGGAGGACAGTATCCAGCAACCATATGTGATAATAGGTAATTTTTTTCAGAACCAATATGTGGGCACAATAGTAAAATAACTGTTGCTTGTCGCTTTACAAAATAACTGCCATGGGAAATGTAACTTTGTCCATCTGCCTTCACTTCCCAGAATTTCCATATTATTACAGTTTTTTCTTCTCTCTTTCTGAGCAGATATACATGCTTCTAAATAAAGTATTGTCCTGTAAATGCCCGTTTTAATTTTTTTTTTAAAAAAAAAATGCTATAGGGCTCATTGGAGGCCAACCTGCAGTCCTGGAAATAAAGGTGAAGATGCAGATTGGCATTTTTCTTTACAGTATATCTTTCTATTTTTTAAAAAATGAAATATATTTTTAAAAATTATAAGGAGGCATTTTGGAACCTGGCAGACACCAACAGAGCAGAGGTGGGTTCCTCCTGGTTCGGACTGGTTCACACAAACCGGTAGCGACCCGCTGGTGATGTCACGGTGATGTCATGGAGCCGGTTCGGTCAGTGCCAGTCTGTGGGCGCCACCATCTTTTTTTATTATTATTATTATTATTATTATTTTGGGAAAAATAATGGGGGGAGATTTTTTGGGAATTTTTTTTTTCTTCTGTGCATGCGCATGCAACACCATCTTGTTTTTGGCTTTTTGGGGGGGGGATTTTTTTATTTTTCGGCACTGTGCATGCACGTGCGCGCCCATGAGGCGTGGCCACGCGGCGCGGGAGGAAGCGAACCGGCAGCGAGGTAAGTTAGAACCCACCCCTGGCCCATTGTAGCCATGGATGCTATATGCAGGATCTCAGAATAAAAGTTTCTCTACACCTGAAAATATTCTGCTAGGACCATATATGCATATACATGAATATTAAAGAGCTAGCCTGCTCTTTCATGCCCTAGATTTGGTGAAACACATTCTGCAATTTTTTATTGAATATTGTAGGTAATTACATTTTTCATTGAAATGCTAATCAAAATGTTCAAAGACTAAATCATGGGTGCAAAATGTGACACTGAGGGATGTTGGAACGGTATCTGGACAATTCTGAGTCGACATACAGAAGCATATATACTTTAACTAAACCTCGGAGCATCTTATTTGAGCAAAAAGTAATCTGTGGGAATTTATTCAATACATGGCTAATGATCAGCTTAATGTAATGTCATGTCAGAATGACCTGTTCATTTGAAAACATGCCTAATGAAAGAAGTCATGGCAGAGTGGATGACAAAACATTCCAGTCAAGTCCAGCACTATTGTATCAAAGATAAGCAAAGAACATCTGGGACCACACAAGAAACATGAACCAACAATCAACAGCCAAACCACTCATTCTGATGCATGGACACTTTGTGGAAAGTTGGAATCTGAAGTTAAATCAAATGCACCATTCTGTTTTGTACATCAAAAATTAGAGAGAAGAGGAGGAACTAGTTAATTCCATTTTTTTTTCATTTAAAATTCTGTATCAGTTCTGCTCAGATTATCAATGATGATTTGGCCATCCTAGTTCTATCGCAAATAATCCAAAGGCAGACAGGGCCTTGTGACCCATTGTTCCAATGGCGAATGACATTTAACTGCATATCATGGGAGTACAAACATTATGTATGGATGAAGAATGGTGAATGAGATTAAATGAACTGTTTTTCTGAGTTGACATTTTGCGTTTAGCTTCTCTGTTGCTATCTAATGCTAATATAAACATACAACCTGCCTACAACAGGAGAATACTAGGAAACATTCCTTTAATCCTATCAAGACTCAGATTCTTCCTTGCTTACCCTGAGAAGACAGTGGATCTCTCTGGACAGTCTGGAGACTAAAACATAGGATGAACGGTTGCAGGAATTGGGTATGGCTAGTCTAGTGAAAAGAAGGACCAGGGGAGACATGATAGCAGTGTTTAAACTTTTGAAAGGCTGCCACAAAGAAGAGGGGGTCTATTTTTCAAAGTATCCAAAGGCAAGATAAGAAACAATAGATGGAAACTAATGAAAGAGGGATCCAACCTAGAACTAAGAATTTTCCTGAAAGTGAAAACAATCAACCAGTGAAATGGCTTGCCTTCAGAAGTTGTGGATGCTCCATCACTGAAGGCTTTTAAGAAGAGACAGGACAGCCACCTGTCTGAAATGGTATAGGGTCTCCTGATTGAGCAGGGGGTTGGACTAGAAGACCTCCAAGGTTCCTTCCAACTCTGATATTCTATGTACTATGTTGTGCTGAAATTGAGAAATGAACTAAGGAGCAATTGTTTTGTAATGTTGAATCAACAAACCTATGCAATCATTATTGAAATGCATCCTGTTACCATCTGTTATTGGTAATGCCCACTGACAACAAAGATCCCAAATCACTTAAGACTAGCTAGTTCAAAAGTGCTATACATTTGGCCCACCAGCATTTCTTTTGCAGCCCCCAAAATGTGTAAACCAAATATTTCAGCCTCAATTCATTGCATCTTTGAACAAATTGAGAATGCTAAAGGACAAATGTCCTCCCTTTACTTTCCCTAAAGCTCTGCAGAAAGGATCCAGGCCAGGGGTAGGTTCCTTCCGCTTCGGACCGGTTCTCCTGAACCGGTAGCGGCCCACTGGTGATGTCACGATGATGTCACCGAACCGGATCAGTCGGTGCCGGTCCGTGGGGGGTGCCATCTTTTTTTTTTTGAATTTTTTTTTTGAATTTTTTTTATTTTATTTTATTTTTTTTAAACTCGGCGCGCCCACGCGGCGCGCCCACGCAGCGCGGGAGGGAGCAAACCGGCAGTGAGGTAAGTTGGAACCCACCCCTGATCCAGGCCCCATCTACTAACTCCTGGATCCAACTAGAAGTCCTGATTTTGTATTGCATAAGGAGGATGGAGTGGTCTTGTGAACTAAACTGACAAATAATGGGAGCAGAAGGTTACCCTCATAAGGAAAAAAGTTAAGATAGCAGAAAGATTAAGAATATGCATTTGAATATTTTAGCTTTTCAATTTCCCTTCTAGCCAGTAGATAGCAATAGCAATAGCACTTACACTTATATACCGCTTCACAGTGCTTTACAGCCCTCTCTAAGCAGTTTACAGAGTCAGCCTATTGCCCCCAACAATTTGGGTCCTCATTTTACGCACCTCGAAGGATGGAAGGCTGAGTCAACCTTGAGCCTGGTGAGGTTTGAACTGCCAAATTGCAGGCAGCCAGCAGTCAGCAGAAGTAGCCGGCAGTACTGCACTCTAACCACTGCACCACCATGGCTCATTCCAAGGAAAAGGGATAATAGAATGAACACATATAGAAGAGAACTCAAGGCCATAAACTGCTTACAAATTCATAAAAACCAATCAAGCTCTTTTGGAATCTCTGGCTAACAAACAGATGGAAGTGGAAAGCAGAATCAGTTATCACAGACCCATGGATTAGCGATTGCAGAGAAAATAATGTAATTTGCATTTAAATATGTCATTTTCCCCTTTCTAACTAAAGCACAAACCAAATTTTATTATCATTCAAAACTCTTTGTCCTCAAATTTTGCCATGAAGTTCACTATCCATTTAAAAATGATCATACATGATAGATCTGGTCAAAACTGCATATATTCATGGACATAATATATAGAGTTGCCATATTTCAGGGGGGAAACCCCTTCCTTTTTAAGACCCTGTAATCCCTTAATTTGTGGTTAGAGTCAGGGCAACTGAATGAAGCTGAGTGTTTACTGGCCGGATGCCCTTCCTGATGCCACACAGAGTTCGCAACAGATATTTTTTCTTTGCAACCTAGGACAGAAACATCTGCTGCTACCTAAGATTAAACTCTCAACCTTCCGAGTAGGAGGTGTCTTCATCACTAGGCAAAATTGCAAAAATGTGCAATAGATGTCTCCTCTAAAATATGTACATAGTTCCCTTAAAAATACAAAAGTATTTAATTAATTCTAATTTTAATTAATTCTAATTTAATTTTAAAAAACTTGGGTGATTAAATGAATTTGACATATTTGCAAAAATGAAGCAACCCAAATTAACAGATTCACTCATTTCTATCATGCATTTTTCTTTTCCAGCAGCCATCAGGGAGAGCAGGAACTCAAAATATCCAGGAGATGGCACTCCAAGGCCACCTGTTTTTCCTAGACTGAGACCAAGCATCTGCAGTACTTACTTACATCAGTGCATATCCTAAAAACATACCCTAGTCAATCTTATTGCCTATTGGGGGTTTATAGGATTCTAAATCACATCCTCCTTAATGACATGAAGATTGCTTGAATAGGTTGTAAGCCTAACACAAAGTTATCTGCTAGTTTCCAGAGCTCAACTACGTTGAGACAGCTGCTTACTGTTTTGGCTAGCATCAGAAAGAGATCTACTTAGGCATTGTGTGTCAAGTTTATTCAACAAACTGTAGTTAAGAACTCAGGCTGTGAGACTGTTATGTTAAGTGTCATTGAGACAGACTCAATCCCAAATGACTATATGGAAAAATGCTTGGAATTTCAATCTTATAATTCTTCAAAAAAACATCTCAAAGCAGCAGTCAATCTTTATTTGGTCCAGGACTCGTGGACTGGTTCTTCTTACAATCCATGGTACTTTTATAACTACTCTGAAAGCCATAATCGACCCAACAAAACCATACGATTTGTATGCAAGAGATTACCTGTATGGAATTCTGTACAGGTAAGCAACCTGAATGAAATTGATAGAGAAGGATTGATTGCAAACATGTGAATTATTATAATCAATGAACCAGTCAAAAACTCAAGAGAAAAATTGCTCTGTGGGTCAATATACTCTTCTGGACAAGCCAGATGAGTTCAAATCTAAGGAAGGTCTAATCTGACCACTACAATGACTCAGTCTGCAATATTTGCTAAAGCCATTTACAGTTGTATTTATATAACATGCTATTCCCACATGAAGAAACTGGTTCTGGTGAAATCTCAGCATGAATCATAGACGGATTGTGTCAGCTCCCAAAATGGGTACCAGGATGGGGAAATGGGGTTATATTGGTCCCTATCTACAATTTAACCACTCTTCCATTTTGCCTGTCACTCGTTTTCCAGGCCAGGAGAAAAAAAGTGCTATTTTAAGGGTAGATCTTGTTCTCCCCACTTCTTTTACTGGTCTGAAAGAAGGGTGACAAGCAGAGCAGAGCAGAGCAATGCAACTCCCTAATTAATATGGCAAGAAAAGTGAGGAGAATTGAATAACTGACAGCTAAAAGCTGCTTCTCCCTTCTTGTTTGGCAGCCTTTTTTTTTTTTTTTTACATATCACCAGCCATCTTCTTGAAGGCCACTAGACATCTGTTAAAAAGCACAGTCATCCATCACCTCCATTGTGCTGATCTAGAGGGGGAGAGTGCATTCTGCCGAATAAAGCAAGATAGTAACCACCCCCATTTCCCTGCCATAGCACCTGATATGCACTTTCTGAGGTAAAGTGTGTAGTATTTACTGCATGGATGTATTCTGTCTACTAAAATAGGCAATCTCTTGCTTTACCAAGCAGAATGAACCCTCCCTGCCCAACCCCCACAACACGTGCAGGCCACAAGCATTCCAGTGCCTGATCTGCAGGAGGCAGGCAATTTTACTATAAGATAGGAGAGGGAAGAAGCTTTGTTTGGTAAATCCACCTCCTTCCATGTGAATAGAAGTGGTAGCTTCTGCTTGGCAAATTCAATCTGTCAGAAATACAAATACAGAGATATATAAATGAACACACAGATATAGATATCGGCTAGGTTGGGAGCAGGTTTTAAGAGAAGAACCAGTCGTTTGTCACATCTCACCTCGTCCCTCAGAAAAAGCAATATATATTTTTTTGCTTTATCCTAATAGCACATGACTCCAGAGCACGGGTGTCAAACTCGCAGCGTCACGTTGCCATCACGTGACATATTGCGATGTTTTTTTCCCTTCCTGGAGCTGGGGTGGGTGTGGCCTGTGTGTGACACATCCGGCCTGCGGGCCGCCAGTTTGACACCCCTGCTCCAGAGGATTCCATCAATCACTTTCTTTAAATTGTCTCAAGATAAATTTATGGGGACAGCATCAGTTGCTAGCCTTGTTTCTGAGCATAAGAAGACTCACAATGAAGGCAGCACCCAAGTATGCTGGTACCTTTATGTTGTCAGTGGATGGAAGGACATCTCATTAAAGTGTCTCTGAAGATCTCTAGATCATCCAATGAAGTCCTTCAGCATTTCTGGCTCCAGCTGAGAGTTAGCAGGATAGAGAAAAAATATATGTTTCTGGCATCAAGCATCTTATTATCTCAGGCTTTTAATTCGGCAAGTTGATATGCTCCTGCTTTATTGAAGCTATTTCTTCTTTTTAATTCTAAAGCCTTTTGTCAGGCCTGGAAGCCATATTTTAATAACTGAAATATTACCTAGTTTCTGGTTACTGCTGCTGCTGCACTAAAGTAGTTTATAGAACCACTGGGACAGTTTAAAATCATTTAAATTACATTATTTCAAATAGCTTAAACTGTTAACAGCTTCAAGAAAAATTAAACATTTGTTAAAATTCCCTAGCTGATCTCAAAAAGCCAAGCAGGGTCTGACCTGATTAGTTCTTGGATGGGAGATTACCAGGAAACTCCAAAGCTAAAGGCTAGATTGGAAAGTTGAAAACACCTCTTGGAAGAAAGCAATGGCAAACAACAGCCTCTACATTACTACCAAGAAAACTATATGAAGATGTTCATGCAGTCTCAAAGAATCAAGGACAGTTTGAGGGAGCCTTTATTTTTATAATGTGATGACTTAATATGTTTGTTCAGTTTATGGAATGTGTTAAGCTTTGTGGCATTTGCCACAGCATTGTGATTTTCCTTTCCTTTCTTTTCTTTTCTTTTTCTTTTCTGGTTTACTTTTAAAAATGGGTGTGATTTACACCCCAGTGTAAGTCCTCCCAGTGACTTATAGGGTTTTTCCACAATGCAGCCTTCAGCAGTTTGTCTTCTGTGTGAAAACCAGAAACAGAAACAGATTAACAGGGTTGGAAGGGACCTTGGAGTTCTTCTTGTCCAACCCACTGCTCAAGCAAGAGACTCTATACCATTCCATCCAATCTCTTCTTAAAAACCTCCAGTGATGGAGCACCCACAACTTCTGAAGGCAAGCCGTTGTAATGAAGTTTAACAAATCCCTTTTCAGATTTCAATCCAATTCTTTTTAGCCAGAGTGATGGTTTGATGTTCTGTTTGGATCATATTTAATACAACTCCTATCATATTTAGATTCTGCTGAAATTTAGGAGAAAAGAAAACAAAGTGAGAAGAAAGGTAGGAAGGAAGGAAGAAAGGAAGGAAGGAAGGAAGGAAGGAAGGAAGGAAGGAAGGAAGGAATGTTAAACATTTATCCTGTCACTTGGGCTAGAACAGAAGGGACAGAATTCTTGTCAATTTCATCTGTTAAAAACATAAAAACAAACACAGGTCTATCCTTGTACTATTTCATCTCTGGTTCTATAGTAAACTTTTTATGTAGCGCCAGAAAACATAAGCTGTGTTTGTGTTAACTTCTAGATAGGGTTGGATTGAGGATAACTTCATGCATCCTTGCCCTCAGAAATAGTGGGTGGCTCAAGTTCACAGTTGGGGTAAACTGGAAATATGGCTATGCCTAGATGTCTTCTATGGTCATCCAACATTGTTCTGCCAAAATAACAGTAATGAGAACAAGTTTAAAACTGCAACAATACCTTGTTTCCCCGAAAATAAGACCCTGTCTTATATTTTTTTGAACCCTGAAATAAGTGCTTGGCCTTATTGCCATGCACTTAAAAGCCCGATTGGGCTTATTATCAGGGGATGTCTTATTTTGGGGGAAACAGGGTAGCTATGAAGAAGTTCATAGTTACAGATTCACTAGTGGCCCTAGAGCAAGCTTTCAGTTCTCCAGATAGCTTCTAGAAGGTTGGAAGGTGGGAAGGAGATTGGACAAGATCTCAGCTGATTATCTACTTAATATTTGTGCAATGGTGAATTTGGACGTCCTATAATCTGGAGCTCCAAGTTCATCTGTCTGCCCCAGGTTAGGAATGCTACCATTATCTCCAGATCATGGTCTCAGATTGGATTCTGCCACACTCAGAAATGAACTATTCAGTGAACAAATTAAGCAGGTGGTATCTTCCCCATCTTCTTTTGTCCCACCAATCCAATATAAAAGTAACTATCTGAAATTCATACTCTGAGTTGATTAGCCTCTTGATTAGTTGACTGCCTTTTTTAAAGAGGAAAGCAAAACATGTCCCTTCTATCATTTACTTCCTGCCTTTGCTGCCAGCTTTCAAATGCTTGCATATGCAGGGACAACTGGTCAGCATTAGCTGACAGCATTTCTTAGATATCCCTTGTTCTAATAATAAATCTGCATTCAATCTCCTTGGAAGATCTGTCTGCCTCGTCCATTTCTGTTAGGGCCTATCTTCCAAAGAAGGAGACTATCATAGTTCAGGTAATTTTAACTTTCTGAGGGTGCTTACCTCCCAAGAGATATTAAGACTTTGCTCCAATTTCTAGTGACTTGATCTGTGTCTAGGTGCCAATTTCTTCCCTTTCTTCATTGCCTTTAAACAAAGCAGGAGATCACCACTGAAAGTTTGCCTTCTGGAGCAAGCTCAGAATCGTCCAGTCACTGCTCTGGAAGGAGGATTTGCTGTTTGGATGGATGGCTGGATTCCTCGAGTCCTCAAGACCCCTGCTACCACTGGCAGCTGCTACCCGTGTCCATGGAAACAATTCTGAGCAGCCCAGGAGGAAGGTAGAAACAGACAGTCGAGGGAGGAATCTGACTTACAAAGGATCACACACTCCTCCAGACTCTGGAGCCCGTGGCATGGTAGCTAGCAGTCATTCAGGGTCAGGGTGTGAGCGAGTCACAGGGACTTTAGCACTTTGAGCAGAGAACAGGTAGGAAATTAAACAAGAGACAACCCTCTGATCTACCTACCAAATAAGGTGAATTGGGGAGAACACCGACCCCGGTCCTCATCCTCTAGCCTTTATTGAAAGCAGAGCAGGAGGTATACAAAAGCAGGCAACATGATCTGGAAGATATGAGCACATAACAGCAGCAGATGGGTGTGAACTGTTTATGAGAGGCTGGCTATGAATCTTGAAACGTGTTCCTGAAAAAGGAATATTCATCAACTCTGCCATCTTTTCAGTGACAACTCCAGTTCCTTACCCGTCTGTGATCTTCCCGAGTGACACATCCACTTACCTGGTTTTATTCTCAGAAAGCCCTCTCAGCACCGACAAGATCTCCAGAAGTCTGCTGGTCAGATTGAAGTTCAACAGGAAAACAGGAGATACTTAGATTCCAGAATGACAGGTAAGCACAAGAGAAAGGGAGGGAGGGTGGATTGCTATAAGTCAGTGCATCCAAAACAGAGCTGAAATACGTTCATTCATTATTTCTGCTTATATCCTTATGAACTGCTATATGAGATTTTTTTAGTAATGTTGTGTTAAATTGCATTAACTTTAGAGAGCCTTATGAAATACATGTCCAGTTTAGACTGTATGTTCTTTAGAGGGCAATGGGGGTGAAGCAGCTTATGTTTCTCTACAAAGTTCTAAAGGCAATGGAAAACATCTTTTTTAATATGAGCATTTGTAATTCTCCTATTAGGGTAGATATTATGAATGTAACATGATACCTATTGTTTATTATTTGTCCAGTACTTTTGAGTTTTCACAAAAATTGCAACCCTTAAAATAATAATGAAAATACTACAGCAACTGAGCATGACAACACAGTTCTATGCATTTCTGACTCAGAACTAAATCCAAAGGAGTTCAATGTATTCCTTTGTTGTTCATTTGTTTAGTAAAGATACTGCAGTTATAAATCGTAGTCAAAGTCCTCTTATCCTCTCTTCTTCTTCCTCTTCCTCCTCATCATAGCAAGCTATATTTTCAGGATGTGTAAAGATTATAGTAAGTTCATCATACACGAGAAGGGTTGTAGACAATATTAGGGTAGTAACTATGACTTAGATGAGATCTTCATTCACCAGATTGTGCTACAATGTGCACTTTTGTTCACTATTTCTAGGGAAAGAATTGAACCATTAGTTGAATCAGGAAGGTGACGCTAGGCCCATAAATTGAGAGGAAAGTGAGTGTGATGTTAGGAAGCACATAGCAACTTTTCCAAAATAGAGAGAGAGAGCTTCTGCAAATGTCTCTGAAGATGATCCAGATCTGTTCTTTCCTATTTCTCAGTGTAAGAGAGAATAATTTGCAGGACAACAGTTTCCAATTGAATATTAGAGAGAGAAAAAAACTCTTCCTAATAGTAATATCAATTAAGATAATGGAATCAGTGACTGAATGTGGTTATGTAGAAGCCTAGAGAGAAATCTGTCAGAAATGCTTTGATTTGCATTCCTGCACGGTTTGGTTTCAACAAGCTAAATGATTCACAATTCCATGGTTTTATAAGCCTAGGAAAAATAGCAGCAGACAAGACTTGAACGGAAGAAAATAAAAGAGAAGAAGAGATGAAAAGTTTGAACAATACTTTTCAAATTGGCATCCTTCAGTCATGTTCCTACCTCATCCCCACCTTGTACATTCAACATGGACCACGGGCTGGGTGATAGGAGTTGCAGTTCAATATAACTAGAAAGGGTCGGGGAAGTTAAGCTGTTTTATGTTATTTCATAAAATCTTTCAACTTTGTTAATCCACATGTCTTATTTGACGATTCACTTTCCTGAATGTGCAAATCTCACCTGATGACAAATAGTCTTGTACTTTGCCGATTTTCAAGAATATGGTTTTTGTTGTTGCTGTTTTATTAAAAAAAGCATTTGATTGGAAAGGATTTTTGTGAAAAAATGTAATAAAATGTAACAAAATAAATTTCCTAATACTGTTTTGAGTTTATGGATTCATAACAAAAGTATGGATCTTCTAATTGTATCAGCCTTACTAGGAAGAACAGATAGGAAACCCAACCAAATAAACTAGTTCTACTTTATTGAAAAGCTACATTAATAGAATATTGCAAGTGTAAAAGCATAATTCTCCTACCGTCTTCTTTATAACCCAAGAAACTAAGAAAGGTTCATTCCAAGCTTCTTGCCCACCAAATATCCAGCTGGAGGTTATGCTGCCTCTTATCTGACCATTCCCTAAGCCATGTCATGCTCATGTGCAGGATTTCAATTACCCTCCTTTTTGAAAACTCTCCCTATTTTTAGGGATTATATTAAGAGTTAATGGGTGTTTGCTGCCTCACAATGTAGTACACCATATCACCAATAGGTAATTGGGCTAGGAAAAGACTTTGGAATGTCATACAAGAGTTTTGGGTGCTGCATCTTGTTTTACTGCTTTGGATAATCTCTCTCCTCTAATGGGGGGATTACACTTACCTATTGCTCTTTAATAGCACTAACCCACATAAATGCTTCCATCAATCTTTTGCAACAAAGCACTTTCTAGATGCAATCAATCTATTTTTCCTAAATTTCCCAGACCTATAGCCAGACTGAAAATATGCTAGTTCTTTAGATGCTATAGTTAGGCTGCATTTTTAATGATATTTTTCTATTTAGGTTCTGCAGCAGCAGTATTCAGATATATAAGATGATATTTTCTCCTTTTGTGGACAGGCAATAAAAGCCAAATAATTTTAGAACCCATTTGAATCTGTAGCTAGTGAGGCTTGAGGATGGTTGCAGTTGGTTCTTTGCTACAAGCTTCTATGTATCTTAGCAAATGACTCCATCATAGCTGGGTGAGCTAAACAGGAGAACCCTTGATTTCGGTGTGCTAATGGCATTTTAACCACTTGCCATTCAACCGCCATCATTATTTGTGACTAAAACTGATTAGAGGGTGGTATTTTTTTCACGTTGTCTTTGCTTTGTTTCGAGTGGCATTTGTAAATCTCAAAGCTGGCATCAAGCACTCCTCCTTAGTTGCACACTTGGTGGAAGTAACCCCTGTTCCATGCATATTAAAGTGGAGTAGTCTGTAGCAAAATGGACAAATTATAGCAAGCCCTACCTCATAGCAATGTTAGTGTGCAAGCATCTTCCTTATATGCCTAAACTGTGATACTGCTGTGGGAAGGACATATATAGTGATGCCACTGCACATGTTTCATGCCTCAAATGTTTCTTGCTTGCTAGCCAAAAACAGGCCAGCGAGACCAGCTGGCTTGTTTTCTGCTAGTAATCCCCAATTACCAGTCAAGAGCATGCTGACTATATATATATTCGATGAAAACCCCTTCATTTCTCAAAACAGATTTAACCATCATTTCAGCTGGGAAACTGAGCATCCTACACCAAGCTAAATCCAAAAACGTCTACATAGAAATAAACCACATTTATGCACTATTCAAAAGAGGCAATCAACACCCAAATAATCTAGGATTAGCACCAGGAACAACACCAGAAAAACAATCAAGAAGTAAACAAAATCTTAATCAGAGAATTACCAACTCAGACAAACAATCAAGTAGCAAACAATAGTTTAATCAAGGAACTACCAAGAAGAAAACAACACCCCCACCAATACTGACAGAGCAAGCTAATATATATAGTAGAGCAATCCCCACTCCCTTCTAGCACTGAAGATGTTACCTAGCCAGGTAACAAAACATCTGTAAGAAAACAACCAAGCTCAGAAAGCACCAAGGATTCCACAGTTCAATTCTCTTCCAATGATGATCTTCATCCAGTATCAAGCACGTTTACCTAGCAATGATTTCAGAGGCATTAAATACATTAGTTTGAATTGCCAGCTTTAAAAGGTGCAAACTGAATGCATGACAAACGTGTTGTTGCTCATTATATAACCATGTGAAGAAGAAAGCCTGAGTTTTCCAGAAGCTCCAACTGTCCCAATTTTCTGATCATTTGCACTTGCTAGTTCTGCCTCTATTTTTAAATATCGTTTTCACAGTTTGTGGGCGATGGGAGATTTCTAGTATCATTCCTCTTTATGACTCAGCAGCCTCCATAGCGCTTTGAATCCTGGCGCAATCCAAATGCAGAGGCTGCAAGCCCCATAAAACACAGCCAGGCTGATAAACATTTGAATGCAGTGGGCAGCCTGCCTTCCAACACACAGTTGAATAGTTACTGAGGCCCTTTCTCATGACACAGAAATATATTTGTTGTTTAAGTTTTCTTTTAATATATATTTCATCCAGATAATAAAAGTGGTTTGGATTTCATTGGCATCTGCTGGGGATGGGGTCAAAATATGCAACCTAGTGCCTTTGGTATAGCTACAGTGCTCAGTCAAAAATCTAGGCCTTCAATTGTGATATTTCATTCAGTGTCTTGCAGATTTTCACCCCGAATGCTGCTGCTTTGAAATCTAGAGCTCACTGCACCTAGATCATGCTAGGCCATTCTAATGTCCTCAAAATGTATTGGACTATACTTCCCATATTCCCAGCTAGCATGCCTTGGTAGCTGGACGTGATGGGATCTGTGGTCCAAGGTATATGTAGAATGCTAGGTTGAGGTGAGCTCACGACAGAAGCAAGAGTTTTAAATGTTTGTTTTATTCATTTAAACCAGCTAAAAAAGTTTACATGCCCCCTAAAGGCAGCTTTCTTAAAAGATTATGCAACATTTGCCCTTCAGAATAAATAACAGTACACTTCATAAAATGTCACATTGTACTCCTAGCAATAATGCCATTTTTCATCAAAAGTAGATTTTATAAAAAAACCCAGTGACCCCAATTGTTCATTTCTATTCATCTCTCCTTCTCCATAGGAGTTATCTAGGGAGAGGCCTTAGGCTTGTGAAAGTTCCCCTATGATCCAAAGTAAACTATTTAATGCTATAACAAATGGGAAATGTTTCCCATCCCAAAGAGGGCTGATTTGGACTTTCTACTTAGCCCAGTGATTAGGCGATTGGTGGCTAAACCATACGATGAATGGTTGTGGGAACTGGGTACATCTAGTCTAAAAAGGAGAAGGACTAGGGGTGACATGATAGTAATCTTCCAATATTTGAGGGGCTGTCACAGTGAAGGAGTTGACCTATTTTCTAAAGTACTTGAGGGCAGAACAAGAAGTAACAGATGGAAGATTATCAAAGAGAGATCCAACTTAGAATTAAGGACAAATTTCCTGATGAAACAATTGATCAGTGGAACAGCTTGCCTCCATCACTGGAGGTTTTCAAAAAAAGTATTGTGTAGTGCAGCGGTTCTCAACCTGTGGGTCGCAACCCCTTTGGGGGTCGAACGACCCTTTCACAGGGGTCACCGCATGTGCTAGCCCGCCATCTTGGTGCCACCGTCAGCAGGGGTGAAATGCTCCTGGTTCGGCCGTACCTGCGGGTCGCCGGACAGCCGGTAGCGACGGAAGCGGGAGTCTTCGCCCACCTGCCCGGACGCCGCCATTTGGGTTCTTTTACCCTCTGCAATAGCACTTAGACTTATATACCGCTTCATAGTGCTTTACAGCACTCTCTAAGCGGTTTACCCACGGGGGGGGGGGGGGGGGGGGGGGGGGGGCCAGGGGGGGGACCACGATGGTGGGGCAGGGGTCGCAGGGGGTTCATGGCATTAGGAAGGTTGAGAACCACTGGTGTAGTGGGTTATTGACTCAACTGGAACTGTCGAACAACAGGCAAATCCCTGTAATTTATACTCTGGGCCCACAGGGCCTTAACCAATCATAATACTTGAAAGAGCCCGCCCAAATATGAATGTTCTAAGTTTCCCTCCAAAACAGTTGAAGTTAACAGTTAGGGTCATCTGAAGGTTAGTTTCAAGGTTTAACGGTTAGTAGCAAGGTTTAACACAACTATATATATTCAATACATAACAAAAAGATTAGGCAGCCATTTGTTCAGAATGATATATGGTCCTGCTCAAGTAGGGGGTTGGACTAGAAGACCTCCAAGGTCCCTTTCAATGCTGTTATTCTAAGTTCAACCTCCCATACCACCCACAGCCTGCCAAGTGCAGGAACTGCCAACATCCTCCTCTCACTCATAATCCCTTGCAAACCCCTTTATACCCACGTTTACTAGCTTTGATTCAAAATGGCTGATTTCTGACCCAAGCCATCTTAAAACCTTCAGAGCAAATGGTCTCCAGTGCTTTGATTTGTTCAGGTAGCAGCAATGATTGGCTATAACAGCCGGCATGACTTCTCCTCTCCAGTGGCTGATCCCTGCCTTGTGCAGCCATTTCATCCTAAGTTACTGGGCTGCTATGTTTTCTGGTGATCAGCTATTGCTGTGTTTTTCTAAGCTTGCAGATGACCAGATGTTCCTCCATTTAATCAATGAAATGCCATCAAACCTAAAAGCTCATGCTCCCTTTAGCCCTTACAATTCCAAGTGGGCACACTTTGGATTGCTACCCTGAGTGAAGTATTTTTCCATCCTCTTATCTAAAGCACTACAAAGCTTCCCTTCCCTTCCCCTCCCCTCCCCTGCCTCCCTTCCCTCTCCCTCTCTCTTTCCTTTCTCCCCCCCCCTTTTTTTACTATTTTTAAGTTGAAAATTAGGACTGTTGCTACTCAGTTCCTATGAAGCTGAGCTATGAGTTCTTCCTTGCTAAAAGTTTCCATAGATCTACCGAGGAGCCTAGGAACAACAACACATTCCCTATTGCTTTGATTGTAGTGGCAGAGCAACAATGATCTCACGGGGTTTCTGTTCTGAAAGGAACAACGGGTGAAGGCATCCATGTGTTCAGATGTCTAGGAAAACAAAGGAAAGACACGGAGACTAGTGGGAAGGGGACAATCTCTAAAGGGAAAGGCAGGCACTGGGAAATCCCCCTATCCAGCCAGAAACAAGCAACCCTGACTGCAGTGCAGCATTGCCCAGATTTTAGTCCTTTACATGGGACAGATGGGAGAAAGAGGGACAAGAAATGCAGACCCCGATTCATATAAAACTGAGCTTGCATTTGAAATACTGCCATTGCAGGAATTCTTTCCGTGTGGCTTTTCCTACTGTACAGTTTGCTTATCAAAAGTTCTTGGATTCCTTTGTTGTTTATTAATTAGTTGCAGTGAATGTTGGCAGGGATGGGGGAAAGCAAGAGTGACACTTAACCTTCTGTGTGGCATGCTGGTAAGTGACAGACACCAGATACCCACAGAGACGCACACACACACAGAAACACACACACGCGCGCACACACACACACACACACACACACACACACAGAGAGAGAGAGAGCTATGATCAGAAATGGCACAAAAATGTAGGTGAGCCTAGGATAAAAATTTAATTTGATTTAGCATCTAGGAGATAAAATAAAATAAAATGACAGAAGAAAAGAAAAAAAGGATGACCAGCAGCAGGTTACAGCAGCAATGAGTGCATCATTGGGATCTGAAGGACCAAACTGGGGACGAGGGTCCTAGAGAAAATCTATCTTTCTGGTTATTACAAGCCAACATTGTCTTGATGGCACATAATCAAAAATAAAATAAGCACTTAAAACCTATTCCATTCATTTCATAATAGGGTCAGGCTATCTCCAGAACCATTTTTTTACTCATTACATTGGCCTATTCTACCAGATCCATCAATTAAAGAATTTTGACTAGTGGGGTCCAGGAACAGAGCCTTCTCTGCCGTTGCCCCTGTCCTTCCCCCAGAGATGAGGTAGGACCCCACTCTCCTGCCCTTTCAGAAGTAACCCCCTTGGGGAATTGCTCCTGAAGGGTCTCTTCCCATCTTTTTAACTTCATTCTATTCTTGTTTTAACTGCCTCCCTGTGGCAGATAGTATTTAATATAATATATATTATATAATATGTATGTGGTTGTTATGTTTTGGTTGTACACCATCCAGATTTCCTCTGTGAGTGAGATGGGCAGTTTCCAAATTTGATGTATAAATAAATAAAATGTATTTTGTCCTCCATCTTTTGGAGCTCCAGTATGGACTATATCCAAGATGCAGGATGAGCTGGGAGCATGGAAATGACTCAGGATGTTCAGGTTGTACCAGGGGTGAAATCCAGCAGATTCTGACAGGTTCTGGAGAACCGGTAGCGGAAATTTTGAGTAGTTCGGAGAACCAGTAGTGGAAATTTTGAGTAGTTCGGAGAACCAGTAGCGGAAATTTTGAGTAGTTCGGAGAACTGGCAAATACCACTTCTGACTGGCCCCAGAGTGGGGTGGGAATGGAGATTTTGCAATATCCTTCCCCCAGGAGTGGGGAGGCAATGGGGATTTTGCAGTATCCTTCCCCTGGAGTGGGGTGGGAATGGAGATTTTGCAGTATCCTTCCCCTGCCACGCCCACTAAGCCATGCCCACCAAGCCACACCACGCCCACCAAGCCACGTCCACAGAAGTAAAAAAATTTGGATTTCACCACTGGGTTGTACTCATCAGTTTTGAACTGTTGTCTGTAGGAGAGAGGCATTTTTAGACTTGGCTTCCAGCAGCAAATATTTTTAGCTGACACTATTCACCTTTGTAAGCCTCCACAACTTATTCTTGATCTAAGAGATGTCTGTCATTTGTGCAAACCTCAGCCTGGACAGGCTGAGGCCTGGAGGTACAAATATATTAATCAAGGTAGGGATCAGATTCTCTGACAGTCTACTTCTGTAATAAGAAATAGAAATGTCTCAAACTTTTAGAATTTCTTTTTTCATCAGTTTCTCGATTTCTGGGAGACCTTTGCTTATATTGCCAAAACGGCAATGCTAGAACTTAGAACCTCAGTAGCATTCCTAGCAAGTAATAAAACTGTACACATGATTTTCTTAAAATGCATGATGATAATATTCTTGAATTACATCCTCTTAGAAAAATAATTACGGTATTCCCATGTGGAGAGAATCTATCCTTTGGAAAGGAAGATCAGAGTTTTTAAAAGTTAAATTAATTTCAAAATAGTAAGATTTTTTTAGAGTTGCTGAGAGGATCATAATGGAGGCAAATGTGGTTTTTCTGATTGATCCTCCTCTAGGGTGGATTGTCTTAAACTCAGAGTATTCTTACTTTTGGGTATATATAGTATAATGTAATATTACTATTAATAGTCTCACTATAAAATTATTTCCTGTCATGGACAGCTTAATGCTACCCATTATTACAGTGAGACAAAATTATCCAGAGAGAACAGGCATTTTTAAAATACTTAGATGACCCAAGTAAGCATAAAAATACTATTGTAAAAAATCAGAGAGGACCTGGCCGGAGCATTCTACAAGTTGAAATCCATACACCTAAAAATTGTCAAGGTTGAGAAATATTTATATATATATTATATAATATTTAATATTTATATCCATAAATCCCAAAGGTGCTTTTTCAAGAGGCAACTGGACTTCCTGCTTTTTCTTTGAAGATGTTTCGCTTCTCATCCAATAAGCTTCTTCAGCTTGGATGAGAAGTGAAACATCTTCAAAGAAAAACCAGAAAGTCCAGTTGCCTCTTGAAAAAGCACCTTTGGAACAACCATGACCTGGATGACTGAGAATCTCCATAGACATTGGTCTGTAAGCATAAGCACAAGCTCTCACTGATGAGTAGCTACTGATACTATTTTACTACTGAAACTATTTTATTGGGCTCATTAAGAATTGGCTTATTTTATCTGCCCAACAACAGCGTGAGATTTTATACTGCCAAAGTAATGTTGTTTGGGGTATTATAAAATCTTGCCGATTAATTATTACATTCATCTGAGAATCAGTGTCAACCCAGCAATCCCTAAGGCTGAATAAAGATTTACATGGAGATCACCTCAGTGACAATCTATGACAACTATCCACTCTATTATTGCAAGCAAAGATGGCAGATTTCTACTGAAATATACAGCATTCACTTTTCATCTCACAATCTAATCTCTGGCACACTTGATCACAATCACTGACCTTCTCATCTAACCACACTCTTCTTTCATTCCATCTTACATCAAACTTTAGGGGAGTTCTTTAGGGGAGGGTTTAATTCTTTAGGAGAGTTGTTTTGCTCTTAAGGTCTCATAGACATTTGTACCCCATTTTTTAATTATTTCCCCAACCCATTTTGAACTAGAAGGAAGTTAAAGACCATGGCCTTGGGGCAGATATATATTTGAATTTATTTCATTAGCTCTATATTCCCTCAATTTCAAGGGAAATCAGATAAAAGATTTTATCAAAAGTCTGGTTTTAATTGACTCATCAATAGCCCTGAAAGGCAGATGTCTGAGTCATCCAGAGGCGGGTTCCTGCTGGTTCGGACCGGTACTATAGAACCAGTAGTAAAAATAGGGACTGGTTCTCCGAACCAGCAGTAATGGCAGCCTGGCCACGCCCCCGAGCTGGTTCTTTCAGTGGCGCCATAGGCGCCGCCATCTTGTTTCTCGCTTCTGCACATGCGCAGCAGCTTTGTTTTAGCACTGCGCATGCGCAAAGCACCCGTGCGCCCGCATGGCGCACCACTGAGCAAACCGGCAGCGATGAAAACCGGAACCCACCCCTGGAGTCATCATTCATTGCTGCTTAATAATACAAATGAGCATCTTGCTCAATGCAGTCAGTCAGATAAGGCAACAGACAATATCTGTTCACAAGTGCCAATTTTGACACAGTTCACTCCATGTGACTGGCCTGCCTTGTGCGCTCCATTAACCTGGGTGGGCAAGATATCAATTACATACTCTTTGTATAATTCTAAAGGGATTATAACTACAGAATATATTCTGAGTGATAGACATAAATAACGGCTAGAGGGAAATCAAGGTTACAACCAAACTAACTGGAGTGGTGAGCCCTCCTTGACTCTATGGGTAAAGTGCTGCTTTGTAGCATCTGTTTTGTTTGTTACTAGCACCTCTTGATCTACCAGCTGGAACCAACTGCAAGATAGGATCTCAGTCCAGTAGATGTGCACTTACATTAAGAAACATACTTTTTCTGGATCTATGCTTAGCTAAGAAATATCTTTTGGTTACTGGAATAGAATCAATAATCCAATAATCCAACCAATAATCCTCGGCCAGGTTCAAAGGACATATTAGGAAGGAAATGTTTATAGGTTGTGTTTGTTGTTGATGGCATCAAAAACTGTGCTGATGTAGTCTAGAGCAGGGGTCTCCAACCTTGGCAACTTTAAGACTTGTGGACTTCAACTCCCAGATTTCCTCAGCCAGCAAAGCCGGCTGAGGAATTCTGGGAGTTGAAGTCCACAAGTCTTAAAGTTGCCAAGGTTGGAGACCCCTGCTCTAGAGATCATTCTCAGATCAGTGATCAGACCTAGATTTTCTTTTTGGCCATATATGCTTAGTAATCTTGCCACATTTTGGGTAAGCATCCAGTCTCTTGCCTAAACTCAAGCATGAGGAAGATCTATTCTAGCTTCTTTTAGTTGAGGCAACAAAAGAATCTATTTTCTTCTTTAGTGCTATTTTCATTACATTGACGAGCATCAGTCTTTTTCAACATTAGGTGGAGATCCCAGGAAATAACAAAGGAAATAGAAAAGGAAAGAAACTGCATCTGCTGTCACTAAAATGATTGTTTGCCCTGCTACCATCATCCCCATGTAGGCAAAAGATGATAGACGTTTTACTCAAGAACAGTTGTAAGATACCAGGTTGACAAAAGGTTTGTTATAACATAAATTAGCACCCTCTTGTTTGGCAGAAAACAACACAAAAAAGCTCCTGTTTAATGGTGCACGTCTTTATTTCTGTAGGTTTTAATTTTTCTTAAATATACTATTCTCTAATCCGTTCAGGACTTTCAGATCCAAATTGCACCATCTTAAAACAGATAGCCTTCATTACTGCTGATGAATCTCAATGAAGTTTTGAGTACAATTGGTGTTGCTGTGGTTATTGAGAAAATAGAGTACTTACAATTTTACAGTTTAGTTCCTTTTCTATGAGCCTTGGTGGCGCAGTGGTTAGAATGCAGTACTGCAGGCTACTTCTGCTGACAGCTGGCTGACTACAATTTGGCAGTTCGATTCTCACCGGCTCAAGGTTGACTCAGCCTTCCATCCTTCCGATGTCGGTAAAATGAGGACCCAGATTATTGGGGGCAATATGCTGACTCTGTAAACCGCTTAGAGAGCGCTGTAAAGAACTGTGAAGCGATATGTAAGTCTAAGTGCTATTGCTATTGCTATGGGGAACTATTGCTATGAAGAACTATCTGTAGGTAGAGGAAATGAGTCCACTTTGTGAATATGATTTCCCCTGTAACATTTAATTAATTCAAATTGGAACATTGTATTACCAATAATAGCCACAGGTGTAGACTTGAGGGTTATGTTGGCCAAGCTAGTTCTGAAAGGACCATAATTCTCTGTCTCACCATGTATTTTGCTTCTTCAGGAATCCTGGAATTTTGACATTAAGCTTCTCAGGTTAGAAGACTGGAAAAGACTCCTATCTACACTATATCTGCCATTCAAAGCAGATGCCACTTGGCCAGCCGAAGTTGATATCTGCAAGCATTCATACCAGATAAGAATTATGTCATGGGTGTGTGTGTGTGTGTGTGTGTGTGTGTGTGTGTGTTTAATACTTATAATTACCTAGGGTCACTTATGAGAGATGGGTGGCTATATAAATCATAATAATTAATTAATTAAATCCACAAGATAATGTGTAGGAAACATTTCTCTTTGTTTTATACTAAAGGTTCAGGTTCTAGCCTTCATGATTACAGGAACAAAAAGAAAAATGACATACAAAGCTGCTCTACTCAAGGGTAAATCATCTCTTCTAGAAACATCACCTCCAACTAACAGCAACTAGTCAAGGTCACTTTACAAAAGGTGTTTTGCTAGTCCTGCTTTCTTAGTTCATTCTGTATGCAAAGTAGGTACTTTGTTAGCAAGTGAACAAAGTGCTGGGTATTTTCCAGGAACATGAAGTTCAAACATATATTAATAGACTGAACAGTCTACAGTTAAAAAGAAGCATGAGAAAGAAACTCAAAATAACCCCACCTTGATTTTATTTACTGTAAGATAGGGCAAACATGGATATGCTTTCAAAATTCTGTTATTATATCCTGAGACAATAAAGTAGCATTCCTGGGATCTCTATCTGTCTGAAGGGCTAACATGAGCTCAAGAACAAAAGAGAATGGAATGTATATTACTGAGCAGTTCAAACTGGTTTAAGTGGATAGCTTTGTGGGAGTTTAACCATTGTTTTGGCATTCTTTTAGCATGTTGTATGAACAAGGCCCTCCTCTTAAGCCATAATATGATTTACGTAAGATCTTATGTAAAAACATAATGAAAAAAATCTGACATTTAGTATGTTGGATGAATCCAGGAAGAAATGGCTCTTTGGCCATTTATTTATTATGAACAATGTATGTGTGTATCCTTGTGTATTTCTGTCCTAAGATTCTGAAAAGTGTACAATGAAAACAATTTCAAAAGACATTTAAACGAGATGCAATAACAATACATGAAGGCTCACCAATCTAACTTAGACATAAAGAGCCCTAAAAGGGCTAAAACAAATAAAATAATGCCAGAAAAGAATAATCCAGGTGTTAAGTCTGAGGGCAGAATAGTCTACAAAGTGGGGGCCGAAACAGAGATGACTTCTTTTCTATTCCATACACCCGTAAGATCACATCATGATGGTTTCTTGAGCAAACCCTCTATGGAGGTCCTCATAGAACAGGTAGGTTCACTATAAATTAGACCAGGGGTCCCCAAACTTGGCAACTTTAAGACTTGTGGATCAACTCCCAGAATTCTCCAGCCGGCTATGCTGGCTGGAGAATTCTGGGAGTTGAAGTCCACAAGTCTTAAAGTTGCCAAGTTTGAAGACCTCTGGATTAGACAGTATCTTACAGTATTTAGTTGGGCAGGTGTTGCAACATCTACCTTCCATGGGAGCTCTCCAAGGTCCTGCAGAACCTGCAGCTCTTTGGCTTGTGCTCTGCTGCTTGATGCTGGACAACCCTGATTCAAAGTTGTCTTCTCCAGACAGAACCAGAAGACAGTGCTGTCTTATACACATACATCCACATCCACATATGTAAGAATAAAATCCCCAAACTTCATTTGACAACCCCCTCCCCATTTTTCCCAGTTGACAGCATCAGTATTTATTGCTCTCTGTACTTACTTGTTTTTGCCTGCCTGCCTCAGGCTGTTCTATGCTGTTTCATCCTCCCCCTTGAAAGGCTTTTGGCACTGTTCTCTGGAACAGCCTAACCAGGCATCCGAATAATTACTCAAGGATTTAAGGATGCCGAGTTCTGGCAGCCTTCTTCTTCTAAAGATGTCCGTGGCCCAGGGAAATTATGTGGAACTACTGTGCAGTCCATCCAAAGGAACTGCTGCAGCAGCTATTACTGCTACTGACAAAGTCTCTTGGTATTTGGGGGAGAGGGAGGGAGAGAGGAGTAAAGGGTGAAATGTTTACACTGAGAAATAGCCCTTCAGACTCAACACCTTCTCCATTTTAATCTCACTTCAGAACATTTGTGCCAGCATCACCCGCTCCCCAAATGCACACCTCTTGCTTGCTGTTTCACATTCAGAACAAAGACCAAAAATAGCCTGGAGGAACGCAGGAATCTGCAAGTGATGAAAATCGAGCCCCAGAGATCCCTGCCGCACCAACTGCTCAGAAGCAGACCCTGCTGCTGTTATTGATGCTACGGTGGTTTTCCACCCCTTTCTTCATTTTCTGGCTCAATGACTTGTTTGCATTTGCATGGACTCCTCTGGTGGCTTAACCTGGAAAACCAGGTGGCATTTGCTTAATTAATTCAACAAGGAGGCTGCCACTGGAACCAAGTACCTTCTCTTGGCAATATTTCTTCTCTTCTTTTGCTGACAAAAGTGGTAGAGTCTCCTTCACTCAAGGTTGTAGAAAAGAATAAACAGGAAAAGGTGTTCATCTCACTTCTCCCCCACCCCCCATCCCCATTCAATACAAAGTGAAAAAACCTTTGGTGCATGGTAATGGAAAAGTTATTTCCATCAAATCCTCTGGGACAGCCATTTCAGAATGATGGAAATTGTATGCAAACATAGGCGAAGAATGACATTTTGGGAACTACTGTCTTTTTGTCAGTTGTGGAAGTAATGGTTCTTGGTAGTTTCAGCTTATACATAAACACAAACATCAAGCTCCTTCAACCCCACCGAGGCTGCACGCAGAGAGAGGTGAGCTTCCCTATTTCCAGAAAAGTGCATCCCTTTTTGAGCTGTCTCTTCCATGGAATTTTAAGAATACCCATTCACATTCTTAGAGAGTGTCCAAACAGCTGAGTCCAAGAATCCTTGTAAACAAACTAGTAAGCTAAGTTCATAGTAGTAGTATTATTATCTTAGTATAAATCCCTACTTGCAAAGGGGAAGCTGAGAAATTCACTTAAGAAAATCAAGCAACTTTACGTCTGTGTTAGATTTGAAACCAAAGAGTTGTAGGCCTGTGATGCAAGGCTGAACTGTATTCATATTTTTCTGTGATGTGGCCAATAACAAATGCTCTACTAAGATAACTACAATAACTATACTCTACTGCTTACCGATGGCTGCAGGAGAAGATACAATCAAAACAGGAAAAAATGGATAAGAAACATTAAGAAGGGTTCTACTTAAGCCATCTGCTCCTCTTGCGGATATAACAATCAAATCTCTTAAATGGGAATGCAAATAGGGCCAAGAAGACAGATGGGAGGAACCCTAAAGCTAAACTGAGGCCCTAGACCAGCGGTTCTCAACCTGTGGGTCGCGACCCCTTTGGGGGTCGAACGACCATTTCACAGGGGTCGCCGCGCGCGTTAGCCCGCCATGTTGGTGCCACCGTCACTGCAGGGGTAAAAAGGTCCCGGTTCGGCCGTGCCTGCGGGTCGCCGTCAGCTGGTAGCCTGGATGCCGCCATTTGGGTTCTTCTACCCTCTGCGCATGCGCAGAATGCTTTGCGCATGCGCAGAGGGTAAAAGAACCCAAATGGCGGCGTCCGGGCGAAGTCTCCCGATTCTGTCGCTACCGGCTGTCCGGCGCCCTGCAGGCACGGCCAAACCGGGAGCATTTCACCCATGGTGCCACGCCCGCTAAAGGTTGAAAACCACTGCCCTAGACTCTATTTATACATGAGGAACTACAAGGAACCACTGTCCACTGAGCTAAGGTTGCAGAATTCTTGCTGGTCTTGAGACCATACCAGGCTTTGAATGACGTGTTAAGGACCATACCCACAAACTGAACAGCCAGTCCATGGAAAGGGTGGAATTTATCTTTGGCTCTACATCATGGGAGGGTGCTTTGTGAAACTTCAAAAGGGATTCTGGCAAATAGCATATAGCCCCATTCCCTCAAACTCTTTACACTTCTAGTCTAGCTCATTCCTCTGTTTTAACCGGTACTGAATCCCATGTTTATCTTTTTAATCTGTTCTGAAATGTGTAAAACACATTTACCAAACAACCAGGAACAAGGATAGCTGTTTTAACTAAATACATTTAATTTGGTGAGATTAGTCCTGGATAAATTAAGATTGAATAAGATTGTACATTTAATTAATAAGATTTACCCTCAATTATTAATATGATTTCAAATTAGATCTTTTGTCTCTCGTCTCACTTGTATATAGCCCAGTGGTGGGTTCCTACCGGTTCGGCCCGGTTTGGGCGAACTGGTAGCAGTGGTGGCGGGAGGCTCCGCCCACCCGGCAGAATGTCATCACGGAGCTTCTGTGCATGCACAGAAGCTTCTGTGCATGGGCAGAAGCACCGTGCACGCGCTTTGCGTGCGTGCACTCCCAATTCCCGAACCGGTAGCAAAGGTAAGTGAAACCCACCACTGATATAGCCCTTAGATTTATACTGGCCCCTACTAATGCCCATAAAAGTTAGGTGACCATGTTTGCACTGTAAACATTCCTATGATCTTTAAATAGTAGGAAAAAGATACAGGATATTTAATTTTTTTTTGCTGTCACCTAATGGCCCCCTGGAGTTTTGCAGCACATACACTGATAGATCTACAGTAGAAGTTCTAGTAGGAACCTCTACTGTTCCTACTAGAACTTTATATAAACGTTTTGGAGATATGTTTGTCAACTACCACCATTCCCAGTCATGACAGCTAACCTTGGGTAGGTCATAATGGATTTTCTTTTCTCAACAGTTTTGCTTTTGTGATCCCTTTAGATAGTAAGCCAGGCATTGACCCCATACATGTATATGCAAGGCAGTGCTCCATCATGGGGCCATAACCCCTCTCGTCTTTTTGCTTGCTACAAGAAGGCATTCTCACATTGATAATTATGTCCATTACATCTATCTGCACTGCAGATGCCTGCAATTATGGTGTCAGCATGAGGGATTGTAGACGATCTTGTCGACCTTGTAGACGACCCTCATTCTGTCAAGGATCTTGGAGTACTCATATCTAATGATCTAAGTGCCAAAGCCCACTGTAACAACATTGCCAAAAAGGCACTAAGAGTAGTCAACTTAATCCTGCGTAGCTTCTTCTCTGGCAACATTACACTGCTAACTAGAGCATACAAAACGTTCGCTAGACCAATTCTCGAACACAGTTCACCTGTCTGGAACCCGCACTGCATATCGGACATTAATACAATTGAGAGAGTCCAAAAATATTTCACGAGAAGAGTCCTCCACTCCTCCACTTGCAACAGAATACCTTATTCCACAAGACTTGAAAT
>QLTV01002265.1:2965302-2984646 GCA_003457575.1 Thermophis baileyi | reverse complement strand
ATTGTGCCCGGAGACCAATAGGGAGCCAGTGCAGCTCGCGGAGAATTGGTGTAATATGGGTGTACCTAGGTGCACCCATGACAGCTCGCGCAGCCGCATTCTGGACCAACTGTAGTCTCCGAACACTCTTCAAGGGTAGCCCCATGTAGAGCGCGTAATAAGGTAATAAGGAGGTAAGCAGCTTTTATCAATATCTATCTATATATAGACAGGCAAATATGTCCTTTGCATACAGAAAGCTATACTGTTTCCCATCAACCTCAAGTAAAATAGAAGATGGCTGCTTCAGAGGGGGACATTGGAAAATACGAAGATACTCTGTATATGAACAGTGTTTTAGTCATTGATTATCATGAATGGTATTGACAGTTGGATTCTCGGATATTGCCTTTTATTGCAAAGCTATCATCCAACCTTGTGGGTAAAATGCTTGATCTGGCAGCATTTTGGAGGCATTTTTCTCTCTTAAGGCTGATTGACTTCCCACATAAAGGACACGGATAAAACAGATGTGCTTTATTCAGCCCTGAATAATCTGTTCATCTCCAGTTCCATTCACTGGTTCATTAAATCTTGATGCCACCTAGCTAGTTGCAGGTTTTTATTTTTTTATGTTTTGCTCTAAAAGAGATACAGAATTCTACCTCAAGCTTCCCATAACACTGATACCTGGACCTGTGCAATTTATTTGATTTATTTGATTTATTTGATAGATTTCTATGCCGCCCAACTCCCGAGGGACTCTTCTATAACTTGTTCCAGGAATTCTCAAGGTCTGGTTCATCCTATTACGTCTCTTGATCAACTAATTGCATTTATAGTATACAAACTGATGCTGATCTGGGCAGACTGGAGATCGTGTCTGAGGTATTTGGGGGCCAGGGAGCTTATTCTTAGTGCCTCTTAACATGCAGGAAAAATCCAACGAGCAAGAGAACAATAAAGAGAGCATGAGTAATAGAGAACAGTTCTGCCAATGTTTATCTGCTTTCCATCATTCACTGCCTCCCCCTCTTTGCAACCTGGAATAATTTGAAGGACAGCTTGTCTCATTATCTAACTAGTAACGTGCAGGTGGGTTGTTGAATGATTTTCCGGACTCAGGAGGAGGAGAAGGCTGAAGCTACTAGAATTTCTGAGCTTTCATGAACCCAGAAATTAGCTACTGTGCTGTATTAGCTACTCAGAAATTAGCTACTGGGTGGGAGTGAAGAAGGAAAGTTAAGTTAGGAAGGCTGTTTCAGTAGTTGCCGTGGGAGAGATAGGAGCATGGCCTAGCCAATTTTACTCTCAAGGTTTCTGATGTGCAGCTTTTATTTATTTGCTTGCTTGCTTTTCTTAGTGTTTCCACATCTTTTGCAGCCAATGAGAGTTCCAGAAGGGTAGCTGCCGTGTTAAATCTGTCACAGAAACTTCATCTGTGGTTCCTGTGGCTTTTTGAAGGTTGCTGGCTTTATAGAAGCATCCACTGTCATGATAAGAGGTTGTAGGGTTTTTTTTTTAATAGTCTGCCTGACCAAATGGGACATGAAAGTTAATGCATTCTAACACTTCTAACAACACAGGGATGAGTGGCAGAAGAATGCAGGACTGATTTAAAAAAGAAGAATGGGAATACATGACACTCTGCCCTTATTTTTTCAAGTCATGTGTCACCCAGATATTGGGAATTCAGGGAAGTGTAATCTACATTTTGTCTGCATCACTTGACTTCGGTTGGTATTCTGTGTATTGGTTTTAGAAGTGAACCCATCCTATTGGTGCACATGCATGCATATTCTTTCTTGGCTTTTTTTCAAATACGTATTGTGCTGTGTATGGTTTGTTTGGATTAACATGTGCAAACCAAATCATTTTGGTTTATAAGCCACCGTTCACGGATGAACACAGCCAATTGTGGTTTATTCAGGAAAACATAATGGAGCACAGTCCTTTACATTTTAAGGTGGGCTAAATCAGTGACAGGAAATCTTTTGGGAAGAACTCAAGGGAAGTAGTGGGAAAGATATGGGGCCCAACTTAGATTGGATTTTGTTTGCAGCATTTTGAAAAGGGGATGTTGGTGGTGCTTGGGTTAAATCTTCTTTTACGGCGTATAGTAGCTTTATTTTCAGCCTCAAATGCTGGAAATAATTAAGGTAGTTTTCTGCTAATCACAGAGTTTAGGAAAGGGAACAGAAAAGATGCTTGAGAGTTGTCTATCTCCCTGAGTTCATAGGTTATTTAGTTACATTGTTTTATAGTAGACCCCCCATAATATTTTACAGCATCTTCTAGCACCATCCACGCATGACTCTTGTTCTCATTAATGTTATTTTGAGACAAAGAAAGTTGTAAGTAAGAATCTCATAGTTTTGGACTAGATTTTTCCTTTGCATCCCTGGGATCTTTCCATAGAACCAAATAATTGGTTGGATCAGACACATCTAGTTAGATGGTAAAGGGAGGGACAAATTCAACATTATTAAAATAAAGAATTTATTTTTATTTTGGTGCATTAGTAGTGAGATTTCTTTGCTGCTTTTCTCACATCCTGCCCTCTGGTGTCAAAGCATGTCAGTTTGGTCATGACCATATGTTGAAAAACTGCTGCCGATCAAAGATTATTTTAAACCAGATGGACAAAGAGTATGACCTAATAATAAACCAGATGGGCAATGACCTAACCTCCTTATGTCCTTGTAGCAAACATAGTGTAGTGCACAATAAAGTTTTCAAATCTATCTTACATGTTGCTGCTTCCATTCCAAAGGTTGGTTGGTACCAAAGCTGATGTTTAATAAATAAATATTTAGCTCCATTTTGCTAGCTTAAGTGAGTAACATGTGTACTTGATCAGATTTGAACATAAGGAATTGACTCTGCTGAATGCAAATTTAAAATGGAAATTACTTATGGTAATTTTCCAACAGCCTCAAGCCAGGAAAAATAATAAGATAGGAGTACTGGAAAATAAATTGCATTTTCTTTAATAGAATGTGTAAAGTGTAGGTTATACTAATTTATTTTTCCCCTTATGCCTGAAATAAAAAGGATAGAAAATTGACTGGGTTGTCTAGTGAAAGGTATCTGGCAATACCTACTTTTCCAGGTCCTTTGTAGCTTAAATGGCAATAGGCAGTAGAGAAGGATGGTCCCATGATTACAAATAAAATGGATGAAGAGTCACATGTTGTTAGGAGTTTCAGATCCAATAATCTGATTTTAGGGTCATAAAATTCAATGCTAGCACTTTGAATTTGCCAGAGAAACAAACTCTGCCAAATGGATGATTTATTTATGACCTTCCAGAAGATTGGCAGACTAAATTATAGCCCCCCAATCCATGGAAGGCAACTTTTGCAAGCTTGCCAGGCTATGTGATGATCTCAGGGGGAAAGAAAGATTACTAAACTCTCTCCGCCATAGAGGCCTTAGGCAATAGAAGAACAATTCTTAGGAGGAAACACCTGAAATCACTGAAAATGCTTCCTACATATGTTGTCTTGAAAACTGTTTAAAAGAAAATGCATACTTAGATCTTGAGTCATCAAAACAGGAAGCAGTTCAAGCTCATCTCTGCAGTTATGATCCCAAAAAAGGTAAAGTCTCAAAGCAGACTCTGGATGACTTCATGGAGAAATCAGGTTAGTCTTCTTGGCAGCAACATGGAAGTGATATGCCATTGTTTACTTCCAGGATGTTGTTGTGTTTTTTTAATTATGGTCTGTCTTGTAGTACTGGGATTTCCTGATGGTTTCCCATCAAAATGCTCTCAGGTCAAATCCTGCTTAGTTTTTTTTAAACCAACCATAGAGAGTCATAGCAAGATGTTGTAGGTCACTTTACTGTCCATCTAGTTTAGTGTTGTTTGCTTTGGTTAGCAGCAACTCTCCAGGTCTCATTTAAAGAGGGGGGTCTTTCTAATTCCTTGCCCTGAGCTTTTTTTTTTTTTTTTTTTTTTGGTATTTTTTATTTTGATTTTTTTTTTTTTTTTTTTTTTTAAAGGAATTGCTAAGAATGATGTTTCATTTATTTATTTGCTTGCTTGCTTTATCATTTTTGGGGCCACCCATCTCCCTCATAGTCTGACTCTCTGTTCCCTCATCTGCCTATCTGAGCATATGTGTATCTTCATACACACTAAAATACATTGACAATAAGTGGATCAGGTCATTCTCAGATTCTTTCAGTCTAGTAAATAGCATCAGTGTACTTAGATAACTCAAGGGTCTTTTTTTAATTTCTCCACACCGATTCTTGTCTGATTGGAGCAATTGACTGTTACACTCCAAGGATGATAAAAGCTCTCTGCAGGTTGAGTGCTCCTATTTATTCCCAGCATATGGGAATAAAGATAGAGGGAAACCAAATTCTCAAAAGACATCCACTTAACAGTTTGCTGTCCATTGTGCTGCATAGCAAGATGGAGCCTTTATGTACTAACAGCAGTGCATTGGGGCTATTTTTTCAGGGGTTACCAAGAGAACCGTTGCCCCAACAGCTCTGTGTCACTCTCAGTTATGTTCAAGTTGGCAGTGGTTTTCTTACAGTCTTGTTCTTGAAGACAGTTGGAAAGAGGGCAAGGGAAAACCAGCTGAATTTGGCTGCTGAAAAATGGGAATTGTTGAGCTTCTCATTTCAAAAAAGAACATTTTGTTCTCCAGTTTTGGTGTCCCAGTTCTTTAGACACAATTATCAAAATAATTGGTAAAAATGCCATGCTTTCTAAATTGTCAGTTCCGTTTTCTGTTTATCATATCTTCTTGACAATTCCTTCTTGGCTTGAATCTTCTACAGATTTTTTTTTAGAATTCAGTTCCGCCAATGAGCCATTTTTATGGCTTTAAAGGCAGCCTGCATGCTTTGTGGCTGAAACATACTCTCAACATTGCTTAGCTCACATACGAAGTTGGGGGTGGGCGACATAGACCCATAAATACCAGTATCCCTGTGACCACTCCCTCCATACCTGTCAGATTCTTTGTCTTGATTTCTATTAATTTTTAAAATCTTTTAATTAGTAAAACAAAAGGCAAGTGGAAAATGACTGTGTTGGAAAACCAAATGTAAATGCCATCTGCATTTACAAGAATATCACCAGACCTTACATAAACTCGATAGGTTTGCCTAAAAATAAAAATGTTATGTACCTGCAACTTGCTATCTTGTTTGAAAATAAGTCTACCTGGCCAGATGTAAAGGATGATGGAGCTGACCTTGGAGAAGGAAGGGAGGAACTTACAAAAAAGTTTACACAGTCTTGAGAAACAGGGGGGAAAAATAACTTCATTCACCTTGATTTTGTTTACACATAATCCTCAAGTTACGACTATTCAATTAATAAACTTTCAAAGTTTATTTGGTGAAAAAAGTGACTTCTTATTAGTCCTTATTCTTATGACTGTCATAGCATCTATGGTGACGTCTATGGAGATTCTCAGTCATCCAGGTCATGGTTGTCCCAAAGGTGGTTTTTCAAGAGGCAACTGGACTTTCTGGTTTTTCTTTGAAGACGTTTCACTTCTCATCCAAGAAGCTTCTTCAGCTCTAAAGTTCTTGGTGACTTTAGGCCAGTCACTCTCTCTCAGCCAGGGTTCTTCTTGTGGGGAAAATAGAAGGAGGAAAGGGAAGTATGTATGTTCTCTGCCTTTTATTTATGAAGTAATAAAGGCGAGAGAAAAATGAAATAAATAAATAAATAAATCAGGAGATCTGATTGGCTGTGCCTTTTGTGATCCCCATTTGGGAAAATGTTTACCAATATTCTCAAAACATGAAATTTACTCACAAAGTGAAAAAAATTACTTGGAAAATATGCAAAATTTTATTGGACATTGACCCACATAGGCCTTGATCAGATTGGGTCCATTTTATTGCAGGTGCTTTTATTCTTCTCCAATTAAATAAAAGAATCAGTTTATAAGATGATACAATAATACATAATATCAATATGATATCAATATCATAATATACACACATTAAAAATCAGTAAATATATCAAATTCAAAAAGCTAACTGTAATAACTGCCATTTAGAGATAATGGGCTGAGGGGAAAGGATTAAATTCTGCTTGCTTATCCAGGGATAATTCTTATTCACCACAAGCCTGCAGTCAAATGGTTTTTCTCAAGCAAGTTATTACTCAGTCTATCTGTTCTGATAACAGCAATATTCTTCATACCTGTCTTTCTGTCTGTTCATTTGAAAACCCTGCCTTTTACTGTCACTTCTGCTTTCGTAACAGCTCATGTTTTATGGATTATTTTAATTGCACATAATTTTTCTTCATCTGAAAGTATCTTTTGAATTCTAACCTTTGTCATGATGCTATTGCCATATGTTAACAATTCATTTTTTTAAAAATCAGACCTTTGTTCAGACATATGCATTAGTCCAACTTATCTTAGTTTTACTTTTTTTTTTTAAATAGAGCTTTCAAAATAACAGGAAGGGAGGGACGTTTTCTGGTTTACTGGTTACATATCTTTTTTGCTCTAGATGAGATGCTTCATGCAAGTAATGTTGAGATGAGTTACTGAAGTCGTTCAGCATATATCCCTCTCTCTGATAAGATTATATTCAAAACAACACACATGGAAAGGTGATAGTTCCCCATCCTTTCCTGCATAGAAAAATGGATGATGTAAGATGGCCCCATCCTCTAATCCATGGCCAGGTTGTATGGATGGTAGCTAAAAGATTAGATTTAATTCCTACGCTAGATTATATAACTCTTTAGGTTGCTAAAATGGTTCATATTTTGGCCATCTCTTTAGTGTTCTGTTGCTGTAGAGCAGGGGTGTCAAACTCAAGGCCCACAGGCCGGATCTGGCCCGCGGGCCTGCCCTGGAAACAGCAAAGGATTGGCCCGCGGTGCCTCTGCCAGCAAAAATGGGCTCCCGAGCTCCATTTTCAGCTGCGACGGCCTCCTGCAACCCTCTGCCAGCGAAAACGGAGCTCAGGGCAGAGGGTTGCAGGAGGCCCTCGCAGCTGAAAATGGAGTTCAGGAGCCCGTTTTCGCTGGCAGAGCGCTCAGGCCACCACAGGCACCCCCGACATGAATGATGTCGAGCTGGCCACGCCCACCCTGGCCACGCCCACCCTGGACCCCCAAGGTCAAACACAACCCTGATGTGGCCCTCAATGAAATTGAGTTTGACATCCCTGCTGTAGAGTAAAACTATATTGGTTTATCTTGGCAGCGGTGATGTGATCTTGGAGGTGCCTTAGGAGTTGCCAGCAAAGGTCCTGGGATGTTTCCCTCCTCATTTAAGAAGAGCCCCAGCTTATTCCAGTATGTGGGACTTTCATATTCTTTCAACAGATCACCTGTCTCCAGGAAGTCTCTTATTACAAGAAGAATCCCAAAATGCTTCTACCTCAATTGCACAGACTGAGCTGCTGGAGTCCAAAAGTGGGCTCATACCTTCATTTTGTAAAGTCTCTGCAGACATTTTCTCCTCCTGCCATGGTTCTTAATATGTTTTGTCAACGGCCAACTGTGCCTTGTCATTCAATGGAGCTGCAGAGACTCATTTAGAAGTTCAAAATGCATTTAATGTGTTTATTATAATAAAGTAATGGCTCATGCAGACATCAAAGCGGCTAAATAAAGGTTGCAATCCCAAGTGGCAGTGGTTATAGATGAATTACTGTAATTATCCTCTGTTAAATCAACTTCCCCAGCTCTGAAACATCTATTTTTCATGTTTTTAATGGTATCAGTCTGCTTGCAGCGTCTTGGCAGGTGGCAGTGCCTGGCTGCTGACCTCATTTGAATTCAGAAGCTAAGTAACATCATGCCTGGTTAGAACTTGGATGGGAAATCTCCAGGGAATCCCAGAGCAGCAAGCTACATTTGAAGTGGAAAAACTTTTAGAAGAAAATAGTGGAAAATCTAAAACCTCTGTATTGTTACCAAGAAAACTGATTCTATTTAGCAATTTGATATAGTGTGGAGATTTCATCTGCTGCTTTGATCAAATGCTTGAGGTGCCACCAATGGGCTCCAGACCCAACACTAAACTAGTGTTTCCCAGTCTGATGACATCTAGATTATGTTTAACATATTTTTTTCACTACAGTGTAGCAACCTCCTTGTTGAAGGAACCCTGAATGATATACCATAAATAAATAAACAAACTAGCAGTCAAGCCCAGTTTAAATAAAACCATCATCAGTAAAAACAACATTCCTGATTAAAAAAAATTAAAATAAGGTTCCTTTTAAAAATGGTCTGAAAGACAATCCTAGAGTTTTAATGTCCTACAAATATTTAGTTAAGCAGGCAGTTCTTTAGTATTGGCAAGGAGGCACCAGGTGCAACTCCCCAATTCCTTAGCTAACATGTCCCTGAAACCTGAAATCCTTGCCAGATGTGGGCATAGTATTTGTGTACAGTTGATATGCTTCAAGGCTTTATGCATGTTGTGCTCTTGAGAGAGCGTCACTGTTTATATTTCATTTTCCTTCAAAATCTACAAGAATACATCTAGTATTCTTGCTCCGTAGCTTCTCTGTCTCGCTGAAATGTCATTAGACATTTGGATGCCCCAATAGATACATTTATAGCATATCATTTTGTAGATAGGGATTTTAGTGTATTTGATGTATACTCTAAAACTGTGAATTATTTTACATAAGAATCTTCTGGCTATATGTTTTGAAATTCTAAAATGTGTTTCATTTATTGCAAAAGAGGATATATTTTATAGATATTTTCAGTGCATATCAACAAAAGTCCCCCATTTTCCCCTGAATAATTCTAGTTTCATTTCTTCCTACAACCCTTTTCCACCCCAAACATTTGCTACTATGGAATCACTGTTGGCTTAAAGAAAGCACTATGTTGTGGCAGTTAAATTGTTGCCAGAAGGAAGCAGGGAGTGGTCATTTTCCATCTCATCTTGGACAGGAAGTGTATTTTTCTCTGTGTATAGAAGTTTTACCTCTTGACCAGAGTAAGGTATACTGATGGAGGAGTATGTATATCTGTGTATAATTGGAACTATAGTCTAACTTATTTTATTTATTTATTTATTTTACTTGATTGGAAAAGACCAACCATTCAGTACTCGAGTCTCAAAATACTCACGTGGTTATTTTTTTAAAAGAATAACTTTACAGATAACTCTTGATTAAATGTTATTAATAATCCCTTGCACCTATTAAATTTATAGGCTCTAATGCATCTTTTTGAATAAACTCACTTTGCAGTTTATGAAATATTGATATGGCTACTCTTATTTTCCATTCTCTTTCTTTGTCCAAGCTTTGCAAGGAAATATTTTAACACTATAATTTCTTGATCTGCTGCAATGATGCATTGCCATGCTTATCAGCATTTCATCTCCTTCCCTCCCTCCCTTTTTCATCTTATGCACAGATAGGTTTCTCTGCAGAATTTTATTTCAGGCCACTCTTAACAACCCAATGTTGCTGTTAATTAAAAATGCCAAGGATGAAAAGATCAACTGACAAACCGGTTATTTAGACAATCTTTTCTGCTCTCTTCCGCATGATTCTTGCAGTACCTCCTCAGAAAAAGGCTGAGTCATAGGGAAGGTCAGTTTGAGGTACAAATCGATGCTGAGTGTTTGGTTGTGCGTTTTAAAGCAGAGGCTCCCATCTCTTTTGGGGGCAGTGGGCATATTTAGAATTTTGAAAACACAAGGGCGGTTTTGCAAAATGATTTCTGGGTAGATGGTAACCAGTTACAAAGGGCCTTTCCCCTGTATCAAGTTATCATAAAATCCACCCATCCTTGAGTTGGCTGAAAAATATGATATGTGTTGTCCCAATGCTGATCCCTATCTTTCCTCATCTGTTCCTGGTTACTGGAGTTCACTGACTCCAAGATAACGAAGCCTGATACACCTTGGAGACTATCCTTATACAGTATCCAGTAAAACAAAAGTACTAATTTATCAGAATGTTACCTGCCCAGGTTCCTACTATCCTCCTCCCGTTGGCATGCTCTCTGTTATCACTACTTATTTTTGTCATTTTTCTGAAAGATACACATATCTGTAAGCAAAATATTAGACTGTATCTGCCCCTAGTTTTATTTCATAAGAAAGCTAATGGGACCTATTTGAATATTTTTTTAAAGACAGATGGTGCTTGAAGCTGGTATATTATATTATAGTGTGCTTGGTTTGTTTTTTGTTTTATTAGCAGACTTTTCAAATGTAAAACCCAAATGAAATTGGGAGCATCAAGGAAGATGTCCAGAGAAACATTGGCTCCCTCTAGATCAGGGGTGTCAAACTCAATTTCATTGAGGGCCACATCAGGGTTGTGTTTGACCTAGGGGGGCCAGGTGGGCGTGGCCAGCTCGACATCACTCATGTCGGGGGCGCCTATGGTGGCCCAAGGTCTCTGCAGCAAAAACAAGCTCCGTTTTCACTGGCAGAGGCACCACGGACTGATCCTTTGCTGTTTCCAGGGCAGCCCCGCGGGCCAGATCTAAGCACCCCACGGGCCGGATCCAGCCCCCGGGCCTTGAGTTTGACACCCCTGCTCTAGATGCAACAGTGGTGGGTCTCAGATATTTAAAAATGGTATAGCCCAGTGTAAGAGAAAGGTAGATAGGTCTCAGGCTCATTGGGGTAGATGGATATTTCTTTAATTTAAGCTTGTAGTGTTGGCCATTAATTCTGGGGCCTTCTGGATAAGAATCTGGTGAACCCAAGGGCTGTTTCCCACAGTTCAGTTAAAGCATTCTGCTGTCATCTGTGAGCCAGCATAAAGATAATTGTTATAGTTTTTGCTGTTCTCATGCCATATTGTATTGTCTCTGTTCTGGTTTGCAGCCACAGGACAATATTTTTATTTCTTGTGCAGAGAAGCTGTCACCCACCATTCACCTTCTAATAACACTAACCAGCAGGAAAATAATCTGCCAGTCACAGCAGTACTTATGATTGATACAGTAATGGTTGGGCAGTTAGCTTGATTTATGGGCTTAATCACTTGTCTGAATTTGCCTTCCATCTTCCCTGGCCTGAATCAACCCAAATAGCTTACAAGGATAGGTTGCAGCATTGCCTCCTTTCTGTTGTTTCATTGTGCAATCCCACCACAACTTTGAACTATGGATAGCACTCATTAGCCAGGCTTTTGAACCAGGGGTGGGTTCTCACTTACCTCGCTGCCAGTTCGCTTCCTCCCGCGCCGCGTGGCTGCGCCTCGTGGGCGTGTGCACGCTTTGTGCGCACGCATGCGCAGTGCTGAAAAATAAAAAAAAAATCCTCCCCCCCAAAAAAGCCAAAAACAAGATGGTGACGCATGCACAGTGCTGGAAACTCGGCTTCTGCCGCATGCGCAGCAGGGAAAAAAAAATCAAAAAATCCCCCCCCCAATTTTTTTTCCCAAAAAAAAAATATTCCAAAAAAAAAGATGGCGGCGCCCACGGACCGGCACCGACCGAACCGGCTCCATGATGTCACCAGTGGGTTGCTACCATTTCGGGCGAACCAGGAGGAACCCACCTCTGTTTTGAACACAGGTTTAATGTTTTTTGCAGAAGAGTACTAAACAAGTTTTCATTTAGAACTTTTCTGGAGAAGTGCCAAACCTCTGTTAAAAAGCATCAGCTGACAGCTAAGAATGGGGATGGGATTTGTATAAACTGGATCTTTCTCTATGGTGCTCCACTGAGAAACGTCCCTCATTATCTACTGCTGTTTTGGCTGCTGCTGAATAGAGATTTAACACTTTTCCAGAATTGCATTAAACCTGTGTAGCGTTAAACATTAGTTTACTGATCTTCTGAAATAATGTTCAACTCTTGCTCAAAAGCAGTCTGAACAATAACTAACAAGCAATAGCTAACAAATGGATCTCTTTGCTCTATATGGTGTAAGCTCCATGTAGGAGCTTAGGTAGGAGCTTACACCATTTAGAGCAGAGAGACCCATCTTTCTCCTATTTCATCTGATACTTAACCTAACATTCCTACTGTCGGTTCTTAAGCTAATCCAGGTCCATTTCAAAGATTGGTTCAGAGATCTCATTGAACCCGAGGAGTCTCAGATGGAAGTGACATGAGGTCTGCTGGCTTCTCATCCCTCTTAAAGAGTGTTGCTATATATTGGGTAATTTAAATGCCCTACTTTTCTCTTCTTCCTCCCATTTTTTACAAATTCTAGTTGGTCTTCCTGTATAGTTGGAAAATGTTCAACATCATTTGAATCGCTTTAGCTAATCCCTGTACTTGGTGGAAGCCTTAACGCATGCCTGCATTAAATAAAAAAAAAAATCAGTGTTCAAGGACTTTTGTATGACATGATTGGGCTTCCATGCAAGCCAGACACCTCAGTCCAGTGTTTGTCCTTTTGCTCCAAGTTCCCCCCTCCATTCTATCCTAGGAGGAAACGCCACGGCTCCCTTCCTGACCTCAGGGGACCTAGAACTTCCTCTCAAGAAGCACCTCTGTGACTCAGCAGAATTCTGCTTGCACAGCGAAGGCTGCTTCATTTACATCAGTTGCTGCCAAATGGACCAGGCTCTGGCTTGGGTACAGAGCTCTCTCTGCTAGCAGAATTGCCAGCAGGTGCAAAAACACTCTCGTCCCAGCCAGCTTTTTCACACTTGCTTATCTAGCATAGCAAGAAGTAGGGCATGTTGGAGACTCATAGTGCCTCCTTCACCTCTCCTGAAAAAGGCAAGTGATGACCTCTGCTAGTGATCCCTTTGCTGTGAGCCTGGCATGGTGCTGGAAGGTGATGCACTTGACCAGAGGTACCTGTTTTTTCAGTCTTTGCTTTTGTGTGGATGAATGTTCTGGAAGAGTGATGAAGGGACTCCAGTATCTGGTCTGGTTCCTTTTTCTCTCTTTATTTTTAATCTCTTGCCTTTTGTGTTGTCCTATTGAGGAGAACTGAAATGGCCCTGGGGTTTGAAGCATCTATAAACATATTGGTGAATAAGTGCATTGTCTGAATGACATCCTGGTCTTAAGCCTTAATATCATTTAATTGTTTGGACATAAGTTATATAATGTTGAAATTGTACTGGATTAACTTGTGTTTAGAGTATGGCATGATATTTGAACCCAGCTAGTGGGTTCTAATAAGCAGAATTGGCACTATGCAGATACAGCTAAGTGAGAGTAACAACAGAAGGTCTCGTACTTTTCTTGGGATTGCAATATCTAGAAGTGGAGGCCCCTAAAATTTAGAGAACAAATGAAATCAGAAACAGTTTTAAACAGTTTCTACCATGTTGGTTGATGTGCTTGTAGGCATCAGTAGTCGTAGTTTGACTCTGGCTACTGGACAGAAGTCAGGAAGATACGTGTGCAGCCTATTTTAGCCTTTCCCTACAGCACGGATGTCAAACTCGTGGCGTCACGTTGCTGTCACGTGACGTTTCATGACGTTTTCCCCATTCGCGGAGCTGGGGTGGGCGTGGCCTGCGCGTGGCGCATCCGGCCCTCTGGCTGCCAGTTTGACAACCCTGTCCTACAGTATATACCAGGGGTCCCCAAACTTGGCAACTTTAAGACTTGTGGACTTCAACTCCCAGAATTCTCCAGCCAGCTATGCTGGTATAAGACCTCTGGTATATACACTTTATATAGCCAAGGAAGAAATTGAGAGATGTTACTGTTTACATTTGATTATTGCTTATTGTTAAAGTATATTGCTGGGGCTGATTATCTTAGTAATAAATTATATTCAGGAAAAAGCTTTCAAATGTTAGTAAGAAATAGATGGCTATATCCAGAGGGGGAGGGGGGAAAAGACTTGCTTATTCTGAGGGAAGCTACGCTTTCTTTCCTTATAAAAGCATTTAAGAACAGCATTGCATAGTAAGAGGCTGTCCTGAAATGTTGGAGTGGAGGAGTAGAAGTGGAGCTTTTGTAAACTTACACAACAGTGCTTTGATTTTCCCTTGCCTTCTCTTAGTTTCACAAAACTCTCTGCATCAGCAAGAAATCTCCCAGAAAGGACTTTCCAGAGCTATAAATGGATCTGTTTGCATCAGTGAAAATCCAGTGTCTGAAGTGCACGTTGATAAACATCTGTCATAATTTAAGTTTGACACAAAGAAATATATTAACTTTCCAGTTTTATAACATCTGGCAGCAATTAAAAACAGTGGCTCTTCAAAAGTATTGGAAATAGTAACTAGGGGAAGAATTTCATTTCCTCAGAAACAAATATAAGGGGGAATATTGAGTAAATGTTGAGAATAGGCTACTGATATCTATGCAACAAAAGGGTCAGGGACTTCATGCTTAGTTTTCTGGAAAGGTCACTCCATACTTCACGCCTGGGAGGAAGGAAAAAAAAACAATTGCAGCATTATACTCTTAGATCAATCAGGAGTTGCAACTGATTGGAAGCCTGTGTTTAAAAGTACACTGGGTACTGTGAAGGCAAAAAGTTCTTTGTTGTTGTTGTACCATTAATCCTATTGTACAGCCTGGTGGTTTTCCTACTTTCTAAAGTTGAAATCACTGGCAGCTGCTGTTACAGTTCCTTGCTTCTTACCTGCTACTCCTTCACCCACCAATGTATCCCAGTCTACCAACATGGAATGGATGTTCATTTGCTGAAAGTCATTTAAGTTGCCAGATATAACAGTGGTTTCAGTGGTGGGTTGCTGCCGGTTTGGACCGGTTTGCCCGTACCGGTGGCGGAAATTTGCCCCCGCTCGCCGAACTGGCAGCGATGGCAGGCTGTCCACGCTCCTGAACCGGTTCTCCGGTCGCCGCTCCTTGACAGCGGTTGGCAAAAAACCCTCTGCGCATGCGCAAAGGCTTCTGCGCATGCGCAGAGGGTAATTTTGCCAACGTGACGTAGGCAAAACGCACACATCCGACGCGATGCAAACCGGTAGAGAAGGTAAGTGGAACCCACCCCTGAGTGGTTTGTGTTGCAGATATGGCTATCACTTCCATCTTCAGTAGAACTGAGTCTACATTGCTCCGTGTTAAATTCCCTTCTCTGTTCTTCCATTCTTAAACCTCTCAAATGCAGAGGCTGTTCAGGGGTAAAAAAAAAAAAATACAAAAGTTTTGCATCTGGTTATCTTTTTCTTTAAGAGGGAGAATAAATGTCCATATTTACCTTCTCCTTGCAGAGGAAAATCCTACAGTGTTGACACCCGTGGACTCATGTCCCATCTGCTTCAGCCTGCAGGGAATCAGGCCTGTCCAGGGAGGAGAAAAGGAAGAAGTTTGTTGTTAGGAAAATGAAGCAGGGTCTTTAATGAGCCACAGTAGTGCTAACATGTGGGCGATGCCCTTTGCCAGGCACATAGTTCCCAGGGATTCCTCCCTTGGTAAGCAGTCCCAACCTCATAACGAAGGCAAAAGGCGGCATTGTTTAACCCCAATGCCTGGAGATCAAGAGGCTTCCACGAGGCCACTGAGATGGTCCTAGTCCTTGGTACAGCATATCACGGGCACAGAGTGGGCTGGGCTTGCTGACGGAGCAGTTCCTCTGTCAATCGGGTTCATTTAACTCTTTGTCACAAAGACAAAGGGCGAGACTTTAGCTGTCGCTGGCTTCATGATCCCGTCCGAGCAGCAGATGGTGGCTGCAAGTAAATCAAGGGGTGGGGGCGGTGGGAGGGGAGGAAGGGTAGCATACAGTATATGCAGATAGTGGGTCTATTTGTGGTGGAGGGTACTTCTCTGTGTATGCCGACACTAGCTTTCATTTTTCTCCCCCTTTAATTTATTATTTTGGTTGCCATCAATGACTTTGATGTTTGGTGTTTGACTCTGGTGTTACTCATTGAATCAGTAAGCTGCTTTTAGAGGAGCAGATTTGGTTTAGCACTTCTGCATAATTTTATCATGGGACACCATCTGCAAGGGGGGAGAGGGGAGGTCTCCTCTGAGTCCTTGTTGAAAGGAATTGGAGCTTTGCAGCCCGTGGAAGAAGTTCTCTGCCTGTAGAATAGATCATGCCCCCTATGAAGTATATTTCAGTCATTCAAATAAGTTTGCTCTTTGGCTCTCAGAATCCGTTATCCAAGGGTTCATCTATTCTTAAAACAGGTTTGGTTTTTTCAAACTCTGCTGCAAAGTCTGTTTTTCCCTGTGGTCTATGTTGAGGGAGTGTATGGCTTTGATTAAGCAAACTTTGGTGCTTATAAAGGTGTGGATCAACTAGACAGCATTCGGATGGCGCAGCTGGACTGCTTCGTGGCTAGTAATATTGTAACAACTACCTTTCGAGCACCTTTAGTGCTCTGTCCTAATTATTACCTGGATACGTTGCCTGAACTGTAATGTTTTATTAGGAAGTCTTCACTATCAGCCTGTATGTTGGACTGTTGCTGTCATTCTCATATATGGAGCTTGTAGAGGGAGATAAAATTGAGAGTGATATTGTCGCAAATTATATAAAAGATAGTACCAAGTTAGAGGAAGCGTGGCTGATGGCTACCAGATCATACTACAGCTAGTCCTTAACTTACAACAGTTCATTTAGTGGATTGTTCAAAGTTACAATAACATTGGGGAAAAAAGATCATGTGATCAAAATTCAGACACTTGGCAACTGTTTGACGGTTGCAGTATCCCAACATCATGTGATCACCTTTTGTAACCTGACAAGCATAGTCTATGGGAAAGTCAGGTTCACTTAATAACCATATTACTAACTTAACTACTGCAGTGATTCACTTAACAACTGTGGCAAGAAAGGTCATAAAATGGGGCAAAACTCACAAATGTCACACTTAGCAACAGAAATTTTGAGCTCAATTGTGGCCATAAGTTGAAGACTACCTGTATTGCATAGGTGATTCTTGAATGTGTGACTTATGGCTTTCTTGCATACCAGTGGCCAAGTTCTTGAGAGTGTGATTGACCAGTACTACCACTGGAATTAAGACAGGCAAAACAATTATGGTACACAAACTATATCATTAACTTATAGACATTAGCATAGTAAAATAGTGATAACCACTAGTTTTGATGTCTTTGGGTGGGAATTCTAAGGCTAAGAAAAATGCCTCCTTAAAAAAAAAATCTCCCTTTGTAGGAACATAGGAACTTCTGTGTTTCTTTTTATGGCTGATCGGGAGTTACCGGTTCAAGGCATTTTTTTCCGTCTACGGAGATTCTCAATCATCCAAGTCATGGTTGTCCCGAAAGAGCTTTTCTAAAAGGCAACTGGACTTTCTTGGTTTCTTCTTTGAAAACATTTCGCTTCTCATCCAAGAAACTTCTTCAGCTCTGAACTGAAGAGGCTTTTTGGATGACAAGTGAAACACTTTCGTGGAAAAAGACCCCAAGAAAGTTCCAGTTGCCTTTTGGAAAAGCACTTTTGGGAAAGGCATTTTTTCCTTTTCCTTCCCCTTAGACATCTTGCTTCCACCAGAAGCAGAAAGAATCAAGTCCAACTTTGAAAAGAAGGTGCCATTGCTGTCACCATTGCATGGTTAACCCATTCCTTGAGATTATGAATCATTTCAGTTGATCACAAAGGGAGCCCTATTGATGTTTTTTGGACATGCCACTTTGATTCCACAAAACTCTTAATTGCTCATCAAATACAACCTGTTAAGAAAAGAGCAAAGAGGTTGAACAACTGCTTTGCCTGTAAACAATCACAAATTCAATCCTAGGTGAATTTGAAAACCCAGAAAAGCTGCTGTTAATGCCAACACTTTTAAGATTGATCAACTAGTGTTCTGACTGCAGAGAAGGCAACTTTGTACAGTTACTTTCAGCTCAGCAGTAGATTAGACATTCTTCTCCCTGAATCTGTCCTAAGGAACTATTGTTGGCAATAGTGAAGAGTAGAGCTTCTGTGGCTGTTACGTATAAGTTGGGTTGACAAAATCAGAAATGAGGAGGTGATAAGCCGCCTGGGAAAGCCAAGGGAAATCATCAAAACCATAAAAAAGCGAAAGTTAGAATATTTTGGACATGTGATGCGACACCCAGAAAAATACGGCATACTTCCACTTAATCCTCCAAGGAAGGATTGAAGGCAAACGAGGTCCAGGCAGAAGAAGAACATCATGGCTTCAAAATCTAAGGGACTGGTTTGGACAAAACTCAACAGCACTTTTTCGTGTGGCTGTTCATAGAAATAGGATCGCCAACATGGTCGCCAACGTCCAATGACATGGCACAAGAAGAAGAGCTTCTGCATTGGAAAACAACAGAAATTGTAGTTCTGTTGGAAGAAATATTCTTCTGGGTTCAGTTCCAAGTGAGGAGAAAGACACTGGAAACATGGTGGCTGTTTGGAAAGATGGTTTTAATGGTGGACAGGATCACATGCCTTGAAGATGTTGGGTGAAGGGAAAAAAAGGGCAGAGATGCTGAGAGTGCCTGAGTTTTATACCCTCTTTGGGCTTTTGACTCTGAGCTTGTATTTTGATTGGTTGTCAGACTCCCATGGGGCCATGCAGGGGCATCTCTGTAGGCTGTCCTGAGTCCCAAGCTTGGTTGAGCCTTGCTGGGTGATGTAATCTTCCCAGGTGCCATGTGGTGAGGTCTGTTGCTAGATGGGTAGAGGGCTAATCCTACGTTTGTTGGATCTTGGGTGAGTGCATTTGCCTATGAATAGACCTAGCTATCCAAAGTTGCTGGGGGCGGGGGGGGGGGGTGCAGGGAGCTGAGGCTCTGAGTCTTGTCTTGTCTAAACATGTCTTTAGAAACATGTTTCTTCTTTAGGGAAAAATATAATATTCTGCATTTTTAATATTTCCTAGAATATTTCATTTTTCTAGGAGAGGGGTGGGTGCTAACTTCCTACAGTTCCTTCCATGTCCCTTTCCGAACATCCTAGAAAGCTCTGCCTTGTCCCTTTAGAAGTGGAATGCTGGATTAGATGGTAATGAATCTCACCTCCCAATACAGTATCTTTTCTTCTTTTTTTAAAAAAAAACCCTCTTTAGGGTATATTGATTAGCTTGTTTGGTAATTTGTATCAGTTTGGTAATTTGTATCAGTAATTTGTGACTCCTGAGGAAGTGGACAAGGCTGTAGGAGCGATGAGTTCCTCCACTTGTTTGTTGGACCCGTGCCCCTCCTGGCTGGTTTCAGCCAACAAGGAGGTGACACGAGGCTGGCTCCAGGCTTTAGTCAACGCGTCCTTGAGGGAGGGGTCTTTCCCGCAACCATTAAAGGAAGCGGTTGTAAGACCCCTCCTCAAGAAACCTTCCCTGGATCCAGCAGAATTAAAGAACTTTCGTCCAGTCTCCAACCTACCCTTTGTGGGAAAGGTTGTAGAGAAAGTGGTGGCATGTCAGCTCCTGCGGTCATTGGATGAAACGGATTATCTAGACCCGTGTCAGTCTGGCTTCAGGCCTGGCTACAGCACTGAAACTGCCTTAGTCGCGCTGATGGATGATCTCTGGCGCGCCCGTGATGGGGGTCAC
>QLTV01002265.1:2938227-2961397 GCA_003457575.1 Thermophis baileyi | reverse complement strand
GCGCGGTTGCTGCTGCCCCCGCTCCTCTCGCTTCCCCGGCTTCAGCTCCGGACCTTTGCGGGCCGGGAAGCGTCTATAGGTGTGCGCCCCGACGCTTCCCGGCCCGCAAAAGTCCCGGAGCCGAAGCTGGGAAGGCGAGGGGCGATGGCTCCGGCAGCGTCGCGTCCCTTGTCATGTGCCATCCGGGAACGCGGTCTCTGGGCTGGTGGGGGCCTTGGCGGGGCAGGCAGAAAGTGGAGAGCCGGCGGATGGGTGTGCCGGGCGGTCTCCGAGCCTCGCCAGGAAGGTAAGCCAAGCAATGGCTGAGCCAACGCGCTCCCGCCCGCCCCTCGCTCTGGCCGTCTCCTGGGAAGTTTGCGGGAAGTGGCAGCGGGCGGAGCTGGGCAGGGCGGAGCCGCCGGTGTAGCACCCGGCAAGGAAGGCTGGGCGGGGAGGCGCGGCCGATTGTCTCTTCACGCCGCCCACTTCGCTCATGGGGGGGATGGCCTGGAAGCTGCCGGCGGCGCCCAGCTAAGAAGCACGGTTGAGCAGGACTGCGGCACCGCAGCCTATTGCGCGGATGGGCCCCATGGTGGTGGCCTTCATTGCAAGCCGACGTCCCTGCCCGACCCGGCTGCGGGCTTCACGACGCCCGCTTGAGCAGCCATGAGCCCCCATGTCCTGGGCCAAGGGAAGCGCCGGCCGATCTCCAGCCTGCCCAGTCCCCTGCGAGGTTGGCGGCCAGTGGGTGGGTGGGTGGCCCTTGGTGGAGACGCAGCTGCTTCTGCTCTGGGGCTGAGAAGGGGGAGGCAGCACTCTCAGACCCCCCTCGGAACCAGAGGAGCAGTCGCAGTCGCAGCCGCAACAGCTGCCGCCAGCCTTTCAGGGGCGGACCGGGCGGGCTGGAGACGGCTGGCGCTTCCCTTGGCCCAGGCCATGGGGGCTCGTGGCTGCTCAAGCAGGGAAGAGCCCCGCGCGGCTTCCACCGTCTGCTTTTCTCGGGAGGCTTCGAGTCCCAGCTGAGCGTTTAGGAAAAGGCGACTTATTTAAGGGGAAGCGCCAGGACGGGCGTCGCGAAGCCCGCAGCCGGGTCGGAAGCGCCAGGACGGGAGTCGCGAAGCCCGCAGCCGGGTCAGGCAGGCCCGCCGGCTTGCAGCGAAGCCCCCCACCATGAGGCCGCTGAGAAGCTGGCGGCAGCTGCTGCGTCTGCTCCTCTGGTTCCGAGGGGGGTCTGAAAGTGCATGTGCAGCCCCGGGACATATGCTTGCCTTCCGGAGCCCTGCCGCTGCCACTTCCCCCCTTCTCAACCCCAGAGCAGCAGTAGCTGCGTCTCCACCAAGGGTCGCCGACCTCAGAAGGCAACCACAAACTCCATTGCGTCCACAAACTCCGGCTGCTCCCCGGACCGGATGCAGTTTACCAAGATTTCTCCACGGACCACCAAAATTTTCCCGCGGACCACCAGTGGTCCGCGGACCACCGGTTGGTGACCTGTGTCATAGAGCAATGAACTCTTATTTCCAAGCTTTACTATTCAGCCATAGGGACTAGAAACATGTCTGTAAAATTGATTGCTTTCTCAAACACCTTGAGATTTAGTTTAGGTTGTGATGAGCAATCAGGGATTGATTCTCATTAAACATGAGAAGAATTGGAAGTACTCCATGGCTATGGGGCTGTTCTCTGGAGGCATATGAAATTTGGGAAGATGCTGGGAATAAGAAAATAATTTTTAAAGGTCAAATTGAATAGAGTGATGTCTAAATTCAGAGAAGGTTGGGTTTATGATATGGATTATTTTTTTTAAATTGAGTGTAAAATTCAAGTATTGCACCTCCACCTTTATTCTTGGCATCAGAAAGAATGCTGTTGGCTTATCTGTTTATCCCAGTAGTTTGGATATTTTTCAGGTACAGTTGGTAATGGTTGAGCACTTGGAATCCTATAGACATACAGAGGAAAAATGCTGACAAATGGAGAAGTCTAATTCCAGCCAAGGACACATCCTAAAATTTGTCAATTTGCATTTAAAAGAGATAATAAAAAAGACAAGTCAGAACCCATTCAGGGTCACATATGATCAATGATCTCATGCATGGTCATAATAAATTGTTTGATCATGAATTTCTGAATGTAAGTGGCAAAAATTGAATTTCCCAAAACTATGGTATCATATTGGGAGAAAACAAAACACTTCTTATATGGACAACTTTCAACATTTGTTCTCTACAAGAGTATTTTCAAATACCATAGAAAAATGTTAATCTTGTTTTTAATAAAGTTTATTAAGAATGGAGCTACCGGTATATATTATCAAATGCTTGGCTGACTAACAATAATGTAGGATGAGAGGCTGGATAGTTGCAAAATAAATCAATATATAGCGAATGTAGCCACTCTTATAACCGTTAACCCTTCTGCAGTGTCTTCTCTCCCCCCATAACCACTCTTTTTCTCAGAATTATTTATAGTCTTGGGTCTTGATGGAGTGAAATTGCACAAGTAATGGCGTAACATGGAAAAAAAATGGTTTGAGAACAGGATAGATGGTACTTCTGCCTGCCAATCTTTCATTTCCTCACTAGCGATTTATAGCATCTTCCAGAGTCAAATAGCCATCATTGTGCAAGAATAACAGTAATATGGACAGGTGTTTTATTAATTCAACAATGGCTGATGATGCTATGAGAAGCTACGGAAATTACTTTTATAGTTTCCTCTATACTTGATAATGTTGCCTTTAAATAATACGGAAATACGCATATGTTAGAAAAGAAGTAACAGCTTTGATTTACTGAAAGGGATACCGCAGGAGAAAAATGACTGAAGGTGAGTGGCCCACATCACTTCCTGTGGAGCTCAGGGCCCCAAGGGGAATTGGGGCTTGGCTAAATGTGCTGGCATGGCTGGCTGTGGTATAGGGATTGAAGTGGCATTTCTCAGTGCCAGCAGTGGCACTGGAGCTGAAGTCCAGGCCTGGGGGGTAGTGGAAGCTGGCTGGGACTGTTGAAGACCCCAGGCCCAGTGCTGCCATCACCGTCATTGTACAAGTGACCAAAAGGGCATGAATTGGGGGGAGGGAAGTGAGATGGGGGGGGAGTTGCAGCACCCCTGCAGTCATAAACACTACTGGGCTGGGTTGAGCCAGCTGAAGCACCCCCACCTTGCATGCAGCCTGCACCAGGCGTCTCAGGGTCTCCCCCATCTCCCTGAGGCATTCCTGAACACTTTACCAGGGACTCATCTGCTTAACGACTCACAGTTCTCATTTAATGCCTGCAACCCAGAATGCCATGATTGCAGTTGTTGAGTGAGGTAATCATGTGACTTCTCGCTTAACAACCTTTTCACTCAGTGACCAAGATTCCTGACCCAATCGTGGGTGTACATTGAGGAGTACCTATATCTTTGGGTTCTGCAGTTGTCCAGTTTGTCATCATCTGTTTAACAATGCCATACCTCTACTTTCTATTCTTTTTGGTTTCTGCCTCCAAACAAACAAATAGCTCTTTTCTTTTTAATACAAAGCATTCTCTTTGTAATGAATTCTTGCTTTACTTGCCTATGACCTTACTTCCCGTGATCAGTGAAAACATAATTAATTTGCTCCATTTTATACTGCCCTCTCACAGGACTCTGGGCAATATTCAAAACAATAAGATGTTTATTAAACAGTAAGATGTTTATTACACTTCCAAAACATTACAATTCACACTTCTTTGAAAAATTAACTATAGCTATCTAACTATTAAATAAAAACTATATTGCTTGAAAAAAGAATACACACACACACACACACACACACACACACACAATACACACCCTATATTAAAAATAATGAAAAAAATCTGCTAAGGATTAAAACTAGGGTAAACAAAAGGAGTAGAATATACTGACAGCTCCTGGCTATGCCAGACTTTCTTCCCAAGGCCGCTCCATGCCAGCATCCAATTCTCATGATACTTTGGAAGCCTCTTTCGGCAAATTGCACCAACATTCCTTCTTGAAATCACACGAGGCTTCTGAACTATCGGGAGAACAAGCTCCTGCCATTCTCCATGCTAGCATCCAACTGGTCTCATTGCGTGATTTGGAGAAGTTAAGCCCTGGGGGCGATGGCAGTTGGCTGAGACTTCCGCTCCCTGATGAGTGTTGCTGTGCAGGGTTGCCAAAAAGACATAGATTTGGGGTGGGGGGGCAATAGGCAGATAGAGGAAGTTGCAATCCCCCTGCAATCATAAGTGCATGCAGGCTGCCAAGTGCCCAGATTTTGATCACTTGACCAAAAGTGCCAACTAGCATAACTTTGGACCCGGGTCATAAATCCATTTTGCATCACTGTCGTAATTTCAGACAGTCGCTGAACAAATGGTTTTAAGTGGTGGTGCAGTGGTTAGAATGCAGTATTGCAGGCTAATTCTGCTGACTGCCATCAGTTCGATTCTGTCCAGCTCAAGGTTGATACAGCCTTCCAGCCTTCCGAAGTCATTACCCTGTTTCCCCCAAAATAACACATCCCCTGATAATAAGCCCAATCGGGCTTTTGAGTGCATGGCAATAAGGCCAAGGGCTTATTTCAGGGTTCAAAAAAATATAAGACAGGGTCTTATTTTCGGGGAAACACGGTATATAAGAACCTAGATTGTTGGGGTAATATGCTGACTCTGTAAACCGCTTAGAGAGGCCTGTAAAGCACTATGAAGCATTATATAAGTCTAAGTGCTATTGCTATAGTTTCTTTGTTTCATTAGTTTGTATTCTGCCTTTCTATCCATACTACATTCAAGGAAGCTTGTGACAGTTGCTAATATAATATATGAACCATTCAAAGAAAAGCAATACAATTAAAATCAGAGTTAAATTAAAATAAATATCATTCGAATCTATTCAGTTAGCAATTGAATGCTTGTTGGAAGAGATTGCTCCTCATTAGTTACCTAAATTCATGGACAAAAGGTGCAAAATGCCCTCTTAACCTTGGTCTCTCAAATCTATTTTAGAACTTGAACAGGATGACATTTTGGAGCACATATTTAACTGGAAGGTGATTTCAGCCTATTTTGTCTGAAGAATTGGAGCACAACAGCAGCTACAATATCCTTCACACTTTGATGGCTTGCTTACTTTCTGATGACTGTCCCTTCTTTGCTCTAAGGTTTGCCCTTTTGTGGAATGTAGGACAAAGTATTTTTCTCACAATCATAATAGGGATATTTCTGCTTTCTTTATCTCTGTGTTATAATGCTACCTTTGCTAACCTGGTGCTCTCCAGAAGTGTGAGGAAAATATTAGCCAATCCTATGTCCTCCAGATGTTTTGAGACAGCATCTCCCAACATTTTCAGCCATGGAGATCACTGAACATGCTGCCTAAGGAATTGTGGAAGTTCGGATCTCACCATATCGGAGGGTGGGAAAACCCAAACATCTCCATGTCATCCAAGTTCCAGCATTGCCTAAGGACAAAGACAGAAAGGATGCTAATGTTAATGTTGTGAAGAAGGGCTGCTGGATGATTTCTTTGCTTAAGAAGAAAGATTGGAAGCTTGTTACTACTGTACCCTGGAAGCATTCTGGACTGTCTTATATAAAGAATGCATGTAATTGCAATTAGGAAGGAAAAAGGAAAGTCTAACAAGGCAAAGACTGTGAAGCAATTCCCTGAAGCGTTTTTTACTTGTACTCTGTCTCAGCTATTTTTCTATTTTTGACTAGTGAAGCTTCTGTTACTCTCCTTGACTCATAAAAATGTAATGGGAACATGTATTGACTTCCATGAATTACCTCTTTGTAGACTGCACGCGTTTACAGCATTTGTATTATCTGTTTGAAGCAAGGAATACATTAATCTATCAACTGTGGAGGTCCTGATACCTCATCCCCTGCTTTGCACAGATGGGTAATAAGGTCAAACTATGATTTGTTATGCCTTATATTTAGATTGTTATGTTGCATCAGTTTAGGATGGAATGACAAAGTAGACACTTGTGCACATTGAAATGTTCATTCCCCCCAGTACCACCTCTTACAATATCCAGAAAACCTTTTATATATTATTATTTTACTATTGTCACTATTGTTGTTATTGCAGCTGTTATTGAAATTGCAGGAAAGTAACCATATCAGTTGCTGAGTTGCATATAAGTTATATTGTTGCTTATTTTGTGAATCCAGCTATTGTGGTTTGTAAACCATTGTTTATGACAGTATGCTGTGTAAACCTAGTTAATAAACCAGAATTAAAGAAACAGTGTACTAGGACAATGTGTGAGCCTAGCCATAAATAATTAGATTTCCATCAATTATATCTATAAATTGGGAGTAAATCTCACTGAAGTCACCGGACCTTTATTTCTGAGTAAATATGTAGATTATGCTGCTAAAAACTACCGTAAGTCATCAACTCTCAATAGTTTTCTTGCACAGCTCCTTATCATTTAATTGGTGTTTTACGAGAAGAATATGTAATCATAGCGTTTCTAGCTTGGTACCTAATGCTTGGGGATTTTTGTAGATGTAGTCCAACCCATACATACGGTATCAGGTTGGAAAGGCTGCTGTAATGGACTGTGACAAAGATTTCATCAGCAAGAATATAAGGCAGACTGAAAAATATATTAGCTGGAATAAACTTTCAAGTAAACAACTTGAAAAGTATTGAATCTAATTATAAATCTTTAGCTATGTAATAGTCTATTACATAAGGGACCGTAGTGGCTTGCAAGGTTAGAATGCTGGGCTGACAATCCGCAGCCTCACGTTCGAAACCCATTGCTGTCGTGGGGCGGAGTGAGAGCTCATCACACGCTCCAGCTCTGCTGACCCAGTGGTTCGAAAGTGGGCAACCGCAAATAGATAAATGGGTACCACTATGGTGGGCAACTTCACTGGGACACGAAAGGAACCCCCAACTGGGCGTCCCTCGGACAACAGTGATGTCACCAGCAAATCCTTTCATCACGGAAGCACTTCAATGCTTCTGACACGGAAATATTACTCTATTACATACAACCACACAGCATCACTGTAGCGCACAAACATCTCCAAAACATCTTCAGTAAACCAAAAGACATATAGCCAAGAAGAAAAAAATATGGGAATCATCTATAACCATGATGGCGAACCTATGGCACGTGTGCCATAGGTGGCACGCAGAGCCCCCTCTGCGGGCATGCGAGCTGTCGCCCCAGCTCAGCTCCACCGTGCATGCGCGCGCGCCTCCCGCCGGCCAGCTGGTTTTCAGGTCTCTGCTGCGCATGCGCGGGGGGCGGGGCGCATGCGGGAGATGCACGACACCAGACAATCAAACAGAAACCAATACTCTAATCAAAGCTATTCATAATCCAATGTTCCTAATCAAGGAACTACCAAGGAGAAAACCACCAAAACTGGCAGGGCAAGTTACTATAAAAAAGGGGAGAGCAAACCCCATGCTCACCTCGTACAGATGATGTTACCTAGTTGGGTTATAAAACATCTGCAAGCAAACAACCAAGCTCAGAAAGTACCAAAGACTCCACAGTTCAACCCCGAGCGGCATATATTCTCTTCTATTTAAATTTGCTTTCATTTGCCTCTCAATAATGAATGAGGGCACAGCTTGAGGGTCAAAATGGTCCCTACTAATTCTAGGATTCTGTAGCTTTATTTATGGTTGCAAGGAGAATGATCTGCATAACTAATTGAAAACAAATCTAGGTCTCATCGCTGCTACTCCTTTGTTATGTGGAGGATTTAATTTCCTTTCTGTTTCAGGTGTGTGTGGCTGTTGTGGAGCACTGCGTCCCCGTTACAAGAGACTTGTTGACAATATCTTCCCAGAGGATCCAGAGGTAAGTGAACCTTAACTAAAAGTCTTCTGCACAGACAGACATTCAGTTCTAGTGGTTTATATGTATAGTCAGGGCCCCATGGCTTATCCCCCTCTTCAGTTTTTAAAATTGTTTGTTTGTTTGTTTGTTTGTTTGTTTGTTTGTTTATTCATACATACATACATACATACATACATACATACAATCTATATGATTTGCTGGGTATTTTACTTCATTATGCTAACCCATTCAAGAAAAGAAAAATGCAAATACATGCAACAATGTTAAGGATCAACCCAATCTCAAAACTGACAAACAGCAATTATCAATTCATAATTTAAAAAAAAATGCATTCTGGGTTTTCTCAGTCTTTGAAAACTGACAGGAAACTATATCCAAGCTTTTCTTCATGGCCAAATAAACTAAAGCTGCTGGATCTTACTTCCATGAAATCAATCCTCTTCTTCTCTTACCCTGCCAGGCTCCACCAATTTGTCTAGTCCACTTTTTAAAACAATTTATTTACGTGGCCATTACCAAATTAGACAGCAGATCATTCTGCAATTATTTTTATTTTATTATATTATATTTAAATGATTTATATGGCTATCCATCCCATGACAGTGACTGCAATAGGTTATGTATTATGTATATTTTGTGTAATGTTGTATAATTGAGTAATTCTTCCTGTTAGTCACCTTAAGTCTCCCTGCATTTAGTTTCATCAGATGACTGTGAGTTTTAACACAGTAGCAGGAGGAAAACTTTTCTCTGTCCATATTTTCATATTTCATATGAATTATATATGTTATGTATATAACATGTACCTCTGTTACATCTTTCCTTACTTACCTCCTGCAGTTTTTCACGCGAAAGCCCCAAAGCAAATGGGGCTACATGACTTCATGTGTCACCCCACCTAATATGCAAGAAGTGGACGTGCTTATTGAATCAGAGTTAACCTGATTCTAGGTTAAGAGATCTCATGTGACCATGCAAAGTTCTGTATACATGCATATACTGTATGTGTATTTGAATTAACTCTGAAGAGAGAGAGAGAGAGAGAGAGAGAGAGAGAGAGAGAGAGAGAGAGAGAGAGAGAGTTTTTTGAGGTTTTCGCGGGTATTTGTATGTAGGTCTATGGTTATTCGGGTTTTCTCCCGCGTGAAGTTGGAGCTGTGGTTGCGACGTTTCGATGAAGTCTCATTCGTCATCAGGCTGGTTATCAGGCTTGTGTCTTCGGCCTCGTGCTTCTAGCCCCTAAGGGATTTTGAGGGTAAAGGAGGGATAAATTGCATGTGGGAATATTACACACACACACACACACACACACACACACACACACAGCATTATGCTAGAGGAAACCTGATGTGTGTCAGACCTGCCCCAATCTGATCCCTTAGGAAAGAAAGACCCTCAACTCCATTTGGTTAAAGCAAAGGGTTCTTTTAAAGGTTTTGGTTGCAGTAAAGTCAGGCTAACTCTGAATTTTCCCGCGCTCAAAAGATACAGAAAGGTTCGCCTGCAGCTAATACCCCCCACTGTGACCAGTCCATTTCCAGCCAATCGGAGCTCGCCAAAATGTTTTGAGAATGGGGGTAATCCGCATATTTTCAGGGTGCCTGGCCTTGGGGTGCTGGTAAAAATTGGATCCAGGCTGCTCTGGTCTTTATCAACTGTCATTCCCCCCTCCCTATTTCCCATCATGTATGCACACAGCTTTATTGCCCTTCCATCTTTCCTTTCCCCCCTCCCTCCAGCCTTTGATGGCAGGATGCCTTGAGGCGCTAAGCCGAACCAGGCAGCACTGACAATGTGTGGTGGGTAGGGGATTAATATATTTAATAATATAAGCTTAAGTTTTAGCATGAAAATGTTCTTTCAGGATGGGCTGGTAAAAACCAACATGGAGAAGCTGACTTTCTATGCCCTCTCTGCTCCAGAGAAGCTGGATCGCATTGGAGCTTATCTGTCAGAGAAACTGATCAGAGATGTCGGCAGGCACCGATACGGGTAAGGGATGCTGTGTATTTTCAGAAATGCTTTTTAAAAGGGTTCTTTTTTTATCTCCATTCTTTGTCATTATGAATCCTTTCTGCCTATTAAAATATAAGTTTCTGGTTTTAGATATATAGATCTATTATGCCATTTTATCAGTTCATCTAACTCAGGTTTGTGAATGCCAACTATTAACATCTCTCTAGGGCTCAGACCATGTGCTCAGGCCATGGTTTGAGCAGTGCTCAAACTATGGCCTGAGCTGTTTGTTTGCTTGCTTGCTTGCTTTTAAACAAATTTATATAGTCGCCCAACTCCCACCCAGCGACTTGGCAGCATACAACATTCAAAGTCCATAGATAAAGGATAGATTGTGATAGATTCACAATCCCCCTCCCCCCGAGTTTGCCAAATAATCTACCACAACCTCCACACATTCATGTTCAGCCTCATTTTCCCAAACGTTTCAGCAGTCAACCGGTTTGTGAGACTAGAACAGTGTCTGAAAACTGGTTTACCAGTGATAATACAAATGACAGCCATACAAGTAAGAATGTGTGTACTAAAATTTATAAAATAGACAATAATGGAATGGCTTCAACTTCAACTGTGAGCCCATGTGTCCTAAGCAAAATGGAACTATGATAATCAACAACCCCAAAAGAAAAATGTGAATGGGATTATGAATAACTAAAATATAAGATTTCATTGGCCTGGAATTGATTTGACTTTAGTCTTGTATTCAGGGATCAAAACATCCTTGACCAGCAAATTTGTGCTTTTTGTTGCGGCATGAATTACATAAAATGATGTAACTGGTAAAGAAAAACATGCAATAAATATTTTGGTTCAAGATTTAGTTTCACTCTTTTAAAAACAGACAGAATTAGAAAGCATGCACAAATCCCACCATAATCATCTTATTGGCCCGCAAATGTAAACTATCACAGTTAAATTCTAAAATAAAGGGAGAATGCTGACTGTAAAATTGAATGATCTTTGTATTTTGTAAATGCTTATTTAGTAGTTCACAATTGCAGAAAGTTTGAAAAACATTGAAACAGATTTGTCATAGATTTCAATTTGCTGATCCTAATTGAAGTTTATACCTAGAACTTTCCTGTAGGCAAAGCCAGTTCCTCTGTCATTACTCTGCATAAAAGCCCTTTATTTAATTTTGTATCCAGCCTTTTCATTTAGTAGATGGACAGAACTGTAGCAATGCATCAAGCAATGCTGCAGCATAAACACATACATACATTATTGTTTTGTTCTACTTTCCACCAAGAATTGACCTGACTTAACAAGGAAAAACAGAGAATGCTGTTGCAACTGTAAGATCAACCTCAACTTTGGGGTCATGTTCAAATATTTGTTTCTGTTAAAAATTATATACATAAAAAAAAAAAAAAAAAGACTACCCCACAGTCCTGAAAGAAGCAGAACTATGATATGAACTAATTATTTGTTTTTGTTAAGAATTATAAAAAAAAAAAAAAAAAAAAAAGACTACCCCACAGTCCTGAAAGAAGCAGAACTATGATATGAACTAATTTTTAATGATGACGATATGTCACAGCAAGTAAGTTTTGTAATGAGTCATAGAATCATAAATTTGGGAGGGTTGCTTAGACACCCTGCTCAGTGTAGGAATCTAATTTAAAAGTCTTCAGCCGATGATTATCTAGCACTGTTTCAACACCTCTCACTACTTATCTGAGTAATTAGTTCCAGTGTTCAAATACAGTTACTATTACCAAGTTTGCATAACAGTATCTCCTTCCTATATTTTAATCCGATGTTTCTCTCCATCTCAGCAAGATGTATGGACAACTCCAAGAATCCCCGAGCCCATGCATGGATTGGGAAAAGGAATAGAGTTTTATCTTCTTTCATGTAGTTTAAGAAATCTGTCATATATCTTCAGTGTTTTCATCTCGGAGAAGAAAGCTATTGGGCATATTATTTTTCAATTAAGTTTCACTTAGCGAGCATGGTTAAGGCATTCAAAGTAGAAACAGGGAGACTGTTAGTTCTAGTCCCACCTTAGGCACAAAGACAGCTGGGTGATCTTAGGCCACTCACTCATTCTCAGCCCTAGGAAGTAGGTAAACCACTTCCCCAAAAAAAAACACCCCGTTGTCAAGAAAGCTGCAGGGCTTTCTCCAGGCAATTCTGAGGGTCAACAATACCTTGAAGGCGCACATGGAGTTTCAGTTGGAACTGGTAAAATGCAGCTATGCTGAAGACTTCCTGGGTAGTGAAGAGATGGTACAGAATTTACTCATAGCTCAGCCGTCAAGTTCTTCCTGCAGCCGTGGGAGCTGCCCCTCTACACCCCACTTCAGTATTAGAAACCCCGCTGGCCATTCTAGATATGACTGTGAGACATCTGAGAAAATTCATTTTCTCAGGGCTTCTTATTCCTGTAGTGAGGCACAGCAAGGAAGGGGTAAAAGGGATGGTAGCTAGAAGACCTTCTTTAAAAGTGGGTCCATCTTTTAAAAAATGCACCAGCTAGGCAATTTTTTAAAAAATTAAAAATGGGCAAATTAGCAACTAGCTTGGGACATAGGAAGCTGCATTATACAATAATGAAGCACATCAAGCCTTGACAAATTGCTTTAGATTCCCAAGCAGAAAAAGATTTTATTCCATCTCCTGCTATCTTATGATGCCAGGGATTGGAACGACTCTTTTCTCCATGCATTCTCTGTCCCTGAGCTGTAGTAATTCATTCGCAGCGATCAGAATGAGTACTTCATGGCAGACACAACAGTACAGAAAGAACAACTGTATTGTTGCATGGTATTTCACAGAATGATGTGTTCAATGGAGTATTTTCACAGTTGCTAATCAACCAAGACTGATTTATGCATGGATTTGCAGCAGCCATTAGCTGAATATTGGATTTTATTGGGAGGAACTTGAGCTTAGGATGCAGAAAACGGCTCTCTGTTATGATTTTCTGGGCTGAATATGTATCCTGATGAAATGAGCAAAATATAGTCTTGTGATTTAAATAACGTTTCCATAATAGCCTGGGATGCTTTCCAAATGTCGATCGGGATTATGGGATTGTGGTCCAGTACACTTGGAAGACACTGCGCTGCAGAAGGCTGCTTGAGTCTCTTAACAGGTCCTAAAGTGATAGTGTTTTGCTTCTTGCCACAATTTGACTCAGCTGTCTAAGTCAATTCTATATCTCTATTCCTTCTCTTAGCACTTTCCGTTCATTTCACAAGTACAGCTGTTTTTTGAAGAGCTGCTGTTTATTGGAAAAAGAGGTACATCCATGTATCTTGTGTGGGCGTGTTGTTGCCAAGAATAAACTGCTGTTCCAATTAGAATTATTGGATGAACAGATGGTACATGGTCTACAAATAGTTTTGGGCTGGAATCCCTTTTTTAATCTGACCAGCCCAATCCAGATATGTAAATATCCCTGTTATAGTTCACACTATGAATGGCTTTTATTTGCCATAGATAAAGGGGGAAAGAGGAAGAAGCAACATTAAGGCACAAAAAAACCCCACCATTCCTAGTCAAAGAAAAGTCTTTTCAGCTGAGTTGTTAGTGCCTTCAGATTTGTATCAGAGGGTTAAGAAATTATTAATAAGACATTATCAATAAGATTAATAATGACAGATGTTAAGTTGTTGGGAGAAAAGATTAAGACCAATCTACCTCTTAGATAACATTAATAGGTAGCAGCACCTGGTGGATCTTATCTGGACTAGACAGAGTCAAATCTGGTTAGTATTTGAAGGGGAAACAACTGAAAAATTGCAGAGTTGCAGATTAAATTTATGTAAAAAACCATCCTCCTGAAAGAAGACAGTACATTAGTTTGTGTTTGCCACACCCTTCCTAATAAAGGAGAATATTTGTAGCTCAGGGCTGACATGAGGAGTCCTCGGTGCTCTCTGAGCTTGTTTGTTTTCTTGCAGATGTTTCATTACCCAACCTAGGTAATATCATCAGTGCTAGTTGGGTAATGAAACGTCTGCAAGAAAACAAGCAAACTCAGAGAGCACCAAGGACTCCACACTCTTCCTACAATATAGGGTCTGTGTAGTCACAAGTGCTAAGTTCAGCTGAAGAACATATTTTCCATTTACATCATAGTGAAAAGGTTGAGGCGGCTGAGGTAGGAACCAGCTGTTTCCAGGCTAGTGATGGCTGTTATGTAAACATACAATCACTATACAAGATACTGGGTGGTGTGCCAAGTGTTTGTTATTTGGAAGGATGAGTGGAAGAAGTCTAGAATTTAAACATTTGAGAGAATATAGAAGTCAGGGTTATTTGTGTTCTCTAAAGCTCGATTGTTGTCCTTCAGACTTTCCATTCCCAAACTAGGTAACATCATCAGCATATGGAAGGGTGAAGTTTGTTGCCTGTTTATATGTGGTAACTTACCTTGCCACTCTTGGGTAAGGTGTGGCCTCTTTCTTGATAGTTCTTTTATTGGGGTATTATTTCTTCCCTGATCATTTATTTGGTGCTGTTTCCTGCATATCTGGTATTGATTGCTGAGGAGGATATACTCTGGGTTGTTTGTTTCCTAATTTTTTGGTTATATCTTTTGAAAATAATTTATCTTTTACTTCTATATGTCTTTTAATGGCTGATTTGTCAGAGTGTCAAGCTTCCAGGAATTACCTATCATTTTTGGATTTGAGTTTATCTAAAATGTTGACAGTTTTCCAGTTGAAATTGTGGTTGGTTTTATCCTCTGATTCCGAGATTAAGGAATTTTCATGTCTTCTGATCGCCAGGTGATATACAATCTTATGCCTGTCTGTGGCTGTTACAAGCCATGTATTGTTTGCTCCAGATGACTTCTTTTGTTTCTTCTTTTGAGTCTTTGGGTTTGCTTTAGGTGTTTTGTATAGATTTCATTGAGTTGAATGCTACAGTGATATAAGAAAGTGATGGGAGTCTGTTAGATGTCTCTGAAAAGTACAAGTATAGGAGAGTTATCCTTTTCATAGGCTATGATGGTTGTGTTATGATAGGTTGCATGGCTAGGCACTTTTTAATGATAATTCTATTTCTGTGTGGACTTCCAGAAATCCCCAACCAAAATCATTTCAGGTGAATACTGGAGCTAAGGCCTAACTAAGCAAAGCCTCCCACTCAACATTTTATGTCCAGTCAAGATGCATGTTCTGCCAAGGCCCTATTTTTCTTGCTTTTGCTCTCATCATCTTTCTTTCTTTCCTGGTTTCATTTAAAGTGCTACAAGGATGATTTAACATGGTTTCAATCATTTGCTGCAATAGCAGCACTGACTGTCAGTTATCGCAGTCTATAAGTGCTCTTGTTTTCTCTTCTGACAAGTGATTTTTTTTTTCCTGTTGGCCTGACTGAGCCCTAAGGAGGGCAGGCACCCCTGTGTTTTCTGTTGACGTCAATTACAGTAAAGAGCAGAACTTGGGTCCCCTTTGGCTTTGTTAAATGAAAGAATATATGCTGTTATGTTGTCCCCTGTGCATAACTTTCGTTGCCCACAGCCAAAGTAATTCTCATTTTTAGAATGTGTGGGTGCCCTACCGAAGTAGAATATAAATCAAATCAATAATAAGACCTCTAGTTCTCAGGTTTAACTGAGAAATATGCATAGGAAAGTGAGATCAGATGAATAAATACAACTGCAGTGTTCACACAAGATGCAATGCCCAAACAACCCAGGGACTGGAGGCTTCATGCAAAATACTAAAATGTTGCTTTCTCACAACATCCTGAACCAGAGACAGGAGCAGACTGCTCTTGGGTAGGCAATCTTTAATATGTAAGACTGATTCTGCATTCTAGCCCATTGTGCTCAGTCCCAATGCCTGGGCATTCAGTGTTGAATGCCAACTTAACCTGTAATGAGGCCTTCTTTGTCCATTGAAGTGAATGAGATGGCTGACCTGGTATGTGTTATTTTAAGGACTCTCCCTTTTGGAAAGGTGCCCATTTGTGTTTTGAGGATGGCACCAGCTATGATCTTAGCAGAGATGGTAGAGTGGTTGTAGTCATCCAAGACACCCTGGTTGCTCTAATGCTGCTGCTTTGTAGATAACAGGTTGTGTGAGTCTCTTGGCTGTAGGCGTTAGATGAGACTCCTGCTGCTATACTGGCCTTCCTACAAAGATGCCTGATGATGACACGTCTGGATTGGCAGTGGAATTTCATGGTATAGGGGGACTTTAATCTGCCTTCCCTGAGCAAGGCGTCAAAGGGAGCTTGGAACATCTTGACCACCAAGGCAACTTGCTATAAATCAGGGCCAGTTACAGTGGCCCTGATTTATAGCAACAGTCACAGGTTAGTTCTGTTTGTCACCTTAGGGCAGTGGCAAAATTATCTGTGAACTTTCTCTGGCCCTGGATCCCAGAGAATTCCCTGGTTCTCAGAGAAAATATGGAAAATGAACCCTCTAAAGGGAAGAAAACAAAGAGAGAACTTGATGGAGTATGGGTAAGAATCTTGATTAAGGATTACCTCATAGAAATCAGAACAGCAAAGGATTTTCTGCTCACGTTACTTCTGCAGATGGCTGCTCAGTGGCTTTGTTTAGGGTGTCCCAGCTCCTCCTGGGAAAGGAGGGGCTGGAGGAACATCTGCAAGGCTGCTCTAAAGCGTATTCTAGGCAATTATCAGATAAACTCATTCAGATCCCCTGCCAGTCCCGTTGTGGAAAAATTTTGGAGTTGACTGAGGCACAATCTAGCATGGACAGGTTCAGACTTTTTGGGAAAAGATAAATGTTGTTGTACCTGAAGAAGTGGACGGGGTCCTTTGGGTTGTAAGTACAGTCACCTATGTAATAGATTTAGGACCTTCATAGTTTCGACTTCCCAGGTGATGTATGTGTACTTGAATCCAGGCAGCTTTTTCAATCAATCTTTTATGCCAGTTTGTACTCATTCCTGAATCAGCCCTGCTTGGTGTCGTGCATCCAGAATGCACTGATACAGGTAATTTTGGCTGCACCTCTGTATATCTATATAAGCACACTATTTTGTGATCTGTACTTAGGATGCTTCCAGGTGCTGGTTATTACCTATAAAATGGTTCATAGCACAGGGCTGGGTTATTTGCAAATATCTCTGCAGAGCCTTAATATTGAATGTACTGAATGTTCTTGCTGTCAAATAGTAACACCTAATGAGACCCAGAAAGTACGCCTTCTCTGTCGAAGTGTCTGTCCTGTGGAATAGTATACCCACCCAAGATTCAGATCTTATTGACCTTCTATAAAAACTTGAAAACCTGGCTTTTCCCCAAGCACTGGGTCAAAATCATTGGATTAGCCCAGGGGTTGGCAACCTTAAACACTCAATGAGCCATTTGGAACCGTTTCCCACAGAACAGAAAACACCGGGAGCCACAAAACCCTTTTGACATCTAAAATGAAGATAACACTGCATATATCATTTTTTACCTTTATGCTATGTATAGTGTGTTGCATTTATGAAATCAATGACCTGCTACAAAGAAAACACATTTTTATTTCTGCATGCAACAAAAACATTTTGAACTCCCAAAAAAAAAGATGGGTCAAAAAGCTCAATAAATCACGGCGGGTGTCGCACATTGGCGGACGCAAAGTTTGAGCGACGGAGCCGCAGCAGAGGGATGAAAGAGCCACATGTGGCTCCAGAGCCGCGGGTTGCAGACCCCTGGATTAGCCTGTCCTATTCCATATTCTGAAACTGGAATATGTTGTGGTTTGACCTCAACTATGTTGCTATTGGAGTATGTCTTTGTGTGTTTAATTAGTTTTTTTATGTTTAGGCAAGCTCCTGGGAGTCAGTACTTAGGAGTTGAATACATCATATGAATAAACAAACAGTTCAGTCCCATTTTAGCCTAGTCTACAGTGTCACACAAATTCTTCCAATGGATTGGAAAGAGTAATTTAAGATATCGGGCCCAAATCTCTGCTCAGTGCAAGAATCCAAATTAAACCATCCATGATGAATGGCTGTCTAGAGAAAAAAAAAAGTCAAAAGAAACCCTTGCTATTAAATCATAAGAAAAATTAATAAGAGGCTTTTATAATAAGTCAACCCTTGAGCCATCTTAATACTGTCTGCACTAATTGGCAATAGTTCTCCAGGTCTGCAGGTAGGGAATATCTCCTCTCCAGCTCTTTAGAGATACTGAAGACTGAACCTGGGATTGTCTAGGTGCTCTATCACTAGGCTACAATTTTGCTCCTTCCAGTGAGTCCCTTTCATTTCCAACAGTAATTGGCATATTTGAGATCTTGACATTTTTACTGTTCAGTGAATTATTGCACACTAGCTAAAAGAGTGGAATCAGATGCATAGCTAATCTTGGAAGGTTAATAGGGCTGCCCTGGTTAATATTAGGTTGAAGGACAACCTATGAATTTTGGGGTTGTTGAACAGAACCAGAAACCTGCAACTCTACCAAATTACTTCTATAACTTTGCTAAAAAAAAAATTGCATGAGTGCAGTCATCAAGAATTTAGCATCACTCGAGAGACTCTGTACCTTTTCGTTAATATGCTTGAAGTAATTGATGTTTTTCGGCTTCTGATGCACCCAATTCTTTCTTCCGAACTAGTGCATGAATTAGGATGTGACTATCCACCAACTTTTATGTTTCAAAATCACTCTAGCCTAGTTTTAGGGTTCCCAAACTTCAATATTTGAGGTTATTTCAAGACACGTTTGGAAAGAAAAGAGTTTATAAAAATACATCTTGAAATATGTTTCTACAGAAATAAAATGGAACAACTTAGGATGAACATCTGTGAAAGTACTGTAGGTTAAAAATAGACTGATTTGTCAATCCGCATTAAGATAACTGGCAACGCTATGTTGCTGGAGCACGTTTCCTCCATTTCCACACACACACACACAGAGAGAGAGAGAAACACTGATGCACCCTATCCATTACCACATGCCTGGCATTTTGCCGTTGAGTTTGGAAACCTTGAAGTGATCTACTTTAAGACTCTCTACAATCCAAATAATATACAGTGGCAGTGTGTGTTGTATTCCAGTTCAACCTTTTCCCAATCCCATTGAAAGTGAAAAGCACTAAAGTGCTCTCGTGGAAAAAGGAGAAACCTGCGCACTCCTGTGTTTGGTTATTCCAGTTTACAGAATATTTTTCAGAAAAAACAAAAACCTCAAAGCGGTGCCCTTCCCTCCCTGCATCTTTGCCAATAATATCAAAAGAGATAATCACCCTTTTCTGTATACGTCCTTTTGGGTTTTTAACCTGTCCCCACCTCTCTCCTACTGTTTTCATGTGGTTGAGCCAAACCATGATTTATATGTTCTCTTCCAGTTGCAGTTTGCTGTGTCCCAAAAGCCTCTCCTTCTGTAAGGGAAAAGACACATACACTAAGCTTCAAGAATATTTCAGGATCTGGATTTCTCAGACAATTACTTTTATATTGGCAGCTGAATTTATACAATATTCTAGCCCAGACCTAATGTGGTTGGGTAGTGCTGGTTCAGCTTGTGGCCTAAGCATGCTGGGTGAACGCAGGTCATTACATTGGGAAATATTTTGTGAACTCAGATTAAAATCTTTTATACTGTGTTTAACAAAGATCTGGGAAAAAGTAGATTTTAATTTTCAGCCAGCCATGAATCCCCTTGGCTGATTTGAGGCCAGACTCTATTGTGAATGAACAATGGAAGGGGAGCATCAGGAAGGGAAAGGTTGAATAAAAATCAAACTTACATCCCCATACCCTCAAAATTGATTTCACCTTGGCTGGGCTACTGGAAAGTTTGTCCATCTGTGGCAGCTTTCTCTAACTTTAACCTTCTGGATGATTTAGATTTCAGTTCCCATAATTTTAGGGCAACCTCTTATTTTATACCAACCTACCCACAGGTATGTGTGCATTGCAATGGAAGCCTTGGATCAGCTATTAATGGCCTGCCACTGCCAGAGCATCAATCTCTTTGTGGAGAGTTTCTTGAAGATGGTGGCCAAGCTGCTGGAATCGGAGAAGCCTGACCTGCAAATCCTTGGCACCAATTCGGTAAGCATTTCCTTTGGACATGGTCTGGAAGAGACTAACAATGATATCCCTAGGATATTAAGATAGGCCGCCCTCTATCTTAAAATGGGAATTTAATAAAGTATCTAAGCTACTGAGCATTGAATTTGGAAGATTGCAGTTCAATTCTTACCTCACGAGCTGTTATCCTGTTTCAAATAGTAATTTACTTAAGGCTGAATAGAATAAAGCATCCAAACAGGAGATCGATCTATTGTTTCCAATGGAGGGCAGAACTCAGGGTTGCTTTCTTCAATCAGGCTTCAGGCAACTATCTTTAATTGTTATTCACTTGCTTGGCTTGGTAATCTTTGTTCTGCTCTCTTAGGGTTTGGAGGCTATACATCTTCTGATTACTCCAGCTGTTCTGATGGGCCTCAGTTTCAGGTGATTCTTAGCTTGGTGTCTCCTGAGGCTGACATTGCATTTGATCAGCTGAGTCAAGTTCTGGGCCATGACAGTTGATCTTAGGAAAGTGGCTCTTAGCATCAGTCGAAATGACCAGTTTGACCTGGGATGGGAATGTGCTGCTGCTAGGTATCATCAGCATACAGCTGATATCTCAACTCAGAATATTGGATGCCCTCTGACAGTGGTTTGATACAAAGTAGTTTGATATAAACAGCAGTGGGGGAAAAAATCAAACCGTATGGGACGCCACAAATGAGAGACCAACAAGTACCACTACCTCCTTCAAAGCAGATGGAAATACAGCCCCTTTCAGCAAGGTGTGGACTGTTTACACATCCAATTCTCCCAACAACCCAAAAGGGGCTAGGAGAGGGGTGTCAAACTCACGTCATCACTGCGGCGACACATGACGTATCAGGACTTTTTCCCCCTTCGCTAAACCGGGTGTGGGTGTGGCCAGCGCGTGACGCATCTGGCCCATGGGCCGGGAGTTTGACAGCCCTGGGCTAGGAGATGCATGAATCAAATTCACAAGTGACATAAATCATACCATAAAATACAGGCTAAAATAAGTACCAGATAACATTACAAGGTATTGTTATATCTCATTGTGCCTTTGAAGAGTCAGGTTTATGGAAAATTTGAGTGACTGACAGCAAAGTGTTGTGCTAAGAAATCATAATGACCAAGGAGCAGATCCTCTTGCCCAATAATTTCTAACAGGACAACCTTAAATAAGACTGCTAGATAACAACCCAGTGACCAAAAAAGTAGAGAAATACAAGGGCTTTACTATTTATATTTCCATGATGTAGACTCAGACATGAACTTACACACATGTTCCGCCAGATTACCTTTCATATTTCTCTACTGGCTCTTCAGCCGTCTCTCTGTTTCTTCATCTCATGGAGAACTTGTGTAATCCTGAAGAACTCTTAGGGAGTGTCCAACAGCATGGAAGCAATCTTATTGACAGCTCTAATCACACTCTCTCACCCCCCCCAATTGAAGGGATCAAGTAGGTGCTCAATGGTTGTCTATATACCCTCTCCACATAGTTGGCAAGTCCAAAGTCCAATCCATAATCATCACACCAAGCAAATACTCCATACCTGTGCTCCCCAGCTCCTAAATATATACTTTTTCTTCAAACCAAACCAAACTTTATGCTTCATAATTCTTTTACTTCCCCTCCATTCTATCTTCTGTTCCTCTCCCCCAAGAATTTAATTCTTACTCAAGTTCTCCAGGTTTAAAGCCATCTCCCACCCCAAAGCTTGTCCACAGAGATATCTCACTCAAGGAACAGTTACAATGAATCACAACCGCCCACTGAGCTGCTGCTAAATGCACAGCTCTTATTGGGGTTTGTTTTTCAATGACCAGTTGGAGTTGCTTACTTTCTCCTACCTCTCCCAAGGGACCCACAATGACCAGGAACCAGTTTCCTTAAGCAACCACCTCCATCAACACAGGAAATTTGACCAGATAGCCTTATCTCTACTGCCACCAAGTCTCCTTCATTCTATATAGCTGCAATAATGATGATCCCCATCTCAAATGGCCTTCAAGAGTATTACCATGCTGCACAATTGTATTCTTTAGACATCTTGCACCCGAGTTTCCTTGTAGGTATCTCAGGACACACTGTTACAGTAGCCAGGACTTTAATTACTGCAGTTGTAAGTAATATTTTTAATGGGCTATGCAGCTATGCAATTTATGGTGAACCATGCTGTTATCAGAAATCACACACTTTTCTAGCATTTTTACTGTATAAAAATCTGTATCGTTGTCTAAAAGATTCTATTGATTTCTGAAAATATCTCAATTGTGAAGGGCAAAATTATTTAAACTTTGTCTCACCCATTTTTTGGAATGCAGTATTGTACATGCCATTGATAAGCCAAGTTTAGGCCTTCATCTAAAGAAAGCTGTATATCTCCCACCCGGATGCTGATGGTTAATGAGCTTTCTCTGGCAAGATCAGATGATCTTAGTGCCAGAGGTGGGATTCAGCCCATTCGGACCGGTTCGGGCAAACCAGATGTTAATTTTACATCTGGTTCGCCGAACCGGTAGTTGCAAGGACTGGCTGACCCCGCCCCGCCCATCCCAGGAGTCTCCACGTGGCCCGTTTTGGATGCCAGGTAAGTGCAGGGCCCGCGCGGAAGCTCTGGGAGGGCAAAAACTGGGCCTACCGGAAGTCCGGAAACGGGCCCGTTTCCGGCCTCCAGAGGGCCTCCGGAGCTCGGGGGAGGCCATTTTCGCCCTCCCGGAGGCTCGAGGAAAGCCTTTGGAGCCTGGGGAGGGTGAAAACACCCTCCCCCCCCCACCGTAGTGCAGGAGGCCGAGGAGGCCACGCCCCCATGGCCACACCCACCCAGCAACCGGGCAGAGAACCGGTTGCTAAAATTTTTCAATCCCACCCCTGTCTTAGTCCCAATGTGGCAGGGCAGAAATTAGTGCAACCTCCTTCCCCTCTCCTTGCATGGCCAAAAGGGTTTCAGAAAGAAGAGACCATATCCAGAAGGATTGTTAGGTGGAGCATAATGATATGGAAGTCTTGCCTTTCCCATCAGCTGACTAGAAAGGCAGTAAAGGTAGAAATGAAAAGAGAACCAATAAAAATTGATTTGGTGTGTGGCAGCAGACAGCTGTCTCTGCTTCTGTTAATTGCAAAATAAAGCCTGTCTCATCTGGTTGGCCAGATGCAAGTCTCCTAATCCGAGTTTATTGTTTGGGAGGGAACAATTGTTTGTATCAGAAATGAACTGGAGTGATTTAGAGCAGGGGTCTCCAACCTTGGCAACTTTAAGACTTGTGGACTTCAACTCCCGGAGTTCCTCAGCCAGCTGGCTGAGGAATTCTGGGAGTTGAAGTCCACAAGTCTTAAAATTGCCAAGGTTGGAGACCCGTGATC
>QLTV01002265.1:2925533-2937700 GCA_003457575.1 Thermophis baileyi | reverse complement strand
AGATTTACAATTTATACATAGCTATCCAATATAGCCAGGTTTCAATCTTCAAAACGGAATTATAAGGTCAAAGAAGCAACATTAAATCCTGTAACTGTCATTTCTTTCCTCGCTGCCCAGGATATAATAAAAGCCTTTTTCCCTAACCACTGACTACTAATGAGGGAGATCTCTCTCTTACATTGAGTGAGAAAAATCAGCTTCACTTCATGCAGACAGTTGGAAGTAACAAGAATTTGTACAGTATGCTATTTCCAAACTTGGCAAAGAGACCAACCCTTTCCAAAGGCCAAGGTCAACCATGAGCCTTTGAATGCCTCACCTGGACAACAATGCTTCATACAGTCACAATGCTCTCATTCTAAAGAGGAGAAAATGGTTACAGCAACTTCATGGTTCTAACAGCTATATTGGCATCATGCACGATTTAGAGCAGGGGTCTCCAACCTTGGCAACTTTAAGACTTGTGGACTTCAACTCCCGGAGTTCCTCAGCCAGCTGGCTGAGGAATTCTGGGAGTTGAAGTCCACAAGTCTTAAAATTGCCAAGGTTGGAGACCCCTGATTTAGAGGTAAGAGCGTCTTTGAAGGGAGAGCGGTTGGATTTGGAGAAAGAGTTGATAATGTGCATCACAACTGTGCTTTTGCTTGAACTGTAAAGATTCATTAGCAATGAACAGCCTCCGACCTATCCAGTACAGGAGGAGAGGAGATGGCAAGAGAAGTATAGAAATTCACTGTAACATAATTTCAGTGCCTTTAATTTAATAAGGGTAAATGGGAGAAGAAAAGTAAAAGGACAAGGTGGGTGATGTAGAGGCAGGAAGATCTGAACAGCATTTGAGTTAGACCTTAATTAGATGTCTGCAGATATTGGAGTCCATGACACATGAATCACTTGGTAGCCATCTAAACAAAGACAGATGTTCCACTCTGTGAATAGAGAAATCATGCAACCTGAACACTCTCCTTTATCCCTATGATTTATTTACAAGGGTATCCAGGAGATGCGGAATAACTCATAATGATGTACAATGTCTCTAATATTTGCTAGCAAATATTAGAAGGGGAATGGTCACAATGATGAGAAATATACAACAAAAACAGGTTTAAGAACATGTATCTCTATGTGTTCTGTCTGTACACACACACAATATGCTGTCAGTTACTGAAGAACTGCATTCATAAAGAAGACTATTAACTGTGAAAAAGCCAAATATTTATTTAATCTCACTGATGCAAGTATTCAGCCACCCTAATCCAAGACCTCCTGTTGGAAAAGAAGAAAATAAATACAGGTCATGGAAAATCATCATACAGAACATTGGGAATTAACCATGCTGCCCATGTCATTTGCAAAAAGACTTTGAAGCACTATACGTCAAGGGGAAGGCTTAAGAGACTACTGTCATTGTAGGAGCCAGATGTTTGTGTAGAGATTGAGTAATTCATTCCAGAAACTCAGATATGTGCCAGTTTAGACCATATGCAGATAAGCAAAGATCATATGGTCCTTGAAAGATTCTCATACGTAGATATTAACGTTTCAACCAATAAGAGATCATGTAAACATCATAAAAAAGGAATCCCAATTAATATGCAGATTATTTTTAAATTTTTATTATTAACGTCTGGCACTTTTACTCAAAAGGAGTACAATTGTCTGATTCCCCTGAAGATGAATTCTCCCTTCAAGCTCACACAGGAAGGATTTTTCTTTTTAAGATGGCAGCTGCTGCAATGTTTTTCTGCCTAATTTTTAAGAAATCCTGTTTTCCTCTCCCTTCAAAGCACTTCCTTTAGAATGATGCCTGCTTTGAAAAATAATCACTTGAGCTAAATAGAGACAGTGTTTATCATAATACGCAGAGCTGAACAAATCTGCTTTATGAATTGCCATGCCCTCCTCGTTCCATATGTATACCCACATTCTTTTTGTATATTTTTCTTCATACGTTTAAATTCATTTCCCATTCCAAAAGCTCCCGAGGCAAGGGAGTTTTGCCATCTGCCAAGACAGATATCATGAATAGGCATAGAAAATATGACTGCTTTTTGATTATGTAAAATGCTAGCACCAGGTTAACCCCCAAATGGGAAGAATGGTGGATTAAAAAAAAACAAAAAACTCTATTTTCTCTTCAGCCTAAGAGAGTCCCATTGTAATCTATAAGACTGGCCCTTTTCTGTGGGTGAAATTTTGAAGAAATAGCACCTGCAAATCATGATCTGGGACAAGTGGAGATTATAAATGCTGTTTATGGAAATTATGGCTTAAATTCATCCTTTACAGCTACTGGAGGAAAAATAATCAAAATTCAGTTTCGAATGGAGTCAAATGATTATCATAAAGCAGGGAACATGCTTTTACCATTGGCCTGGCAATCTACCTAAGTTAGACATTTGTCAAGGATCCTCGGGGATTGGAGAAAAATTCTAAAATTCTAAACTAAGTCGAGGTATGCAAATAGAAATGATTCACATTCAACCAAGAGAGTTACAAACACACTGAGTAGTTAACAAAACATCAAAAACAAAAGTATTGTAAGAACAAAAAAAAAAAAAAAGATCAAATAGTTGCTATGTTTAAGCAAAAAGAGAAAATCTTTATAATATAGGAGTATATGGGTACAGGTAATCCTCAACTTAAGACCACAATTGGTACCAGAATTTCTATTGCTAAGGAAGGTAGTTGCTAAGTGAGTTGCGCCCAATTTTATAACCTTTTTTTGATAGTTATTCAGCGAATTACTGCAGTTGTTAAACGAATCATGCAGTCATTAAGCAAATCCAGCTTCTCCACCAGTTTGCTTGTCAAAAGTCAACTGGGAAGATAATCAATGGTGATCACATGACCCCCGGGATGCTACAACTACTTGCCAGTTGCCGAGCACCCAAAGTTTGATGGTATGACCCTCCCAAAACTGTGACAGTTGTAAGTGCAAGGACTGGTTTTAAGTCACTTTTTTTTTCAGTGCCATTGCAACTTCAATAGGTCATTAAACAAATGATTGTAAATCAAGGACTTGTAGAGATTAAGAGTATAAGGAAAGAGACAAAGTTTTAAATACCTATCTTCACTGTTCCTGTTTAAAACACATTTGTACAGATGGAGGTACCGTATTCTGCTAGGGATTATTTTGCTCGTATTCATATCAACAATCTTTAATTAAAAAATTCCTCAAGACTTTTGCTACTTTATTATTTTTCAGCCAATAAATGCAATTCATTTTTAAATATTATTCCAAAGAAAGATATAACGTTAGTTATTGTACTTAAACTAGCAAATTGAATTTCTCCCATTGCTTTGTTTTTATATGTCCTGGGAAGATTGGGTGATAAAACTGCACTAATATAATTATTCAAGACTATTGTACACTGTCTTTAATTTCTTTCTCTGTCTTGGCTGTTCTGGAGAACTCCTCCCTGCAGCTGGAGAGGTACCAGGATTTCAAAAATTAGATGGCATTGTACATACATTTTTGCATAGGCAATATTTAAAATTAATTCAGTAGAAAATGTTCCTGCTGTTTATGAGAAGAAGCCATAAAACTATTTTGATAGAAAATGAAGACATTCCAGAAAAATATGCATGCATACATTTTGATCTCTTCACAGGAGAGGCTGCATGATTCATAGCTGGGAAGAGTGGAAGTGAAGAAATTTTGCTTTAGGTTTCAAGAAAACTGAGGCATAAACTCCACTGAACTCAGTGAGATTTAGGGACGCATGAGAATTCCAGAAATTGAAATTAATGTTTCTCTTATTTTAAATCTTAAGAAGCCTTTTCCCATGGTTTAGGGTTAGAGTTTAGTTTAGTACATAATTCCTCTATATTTTATTCCTTCAGCAACTCTTTGCAGTAGATTTGATAACTTCAGAGTCACATATGCAAGGATAGAATATTATTTGTCCCCTACGCAGCAAATTTAGTACAGTATACTGGTAAAGGATTAGATTGGGATTGGAGAGATTTTATTTCCTTTCCACCTATCTCACTGTGGGGCTACTCTAGGAGGCTTATAACAATAAAAACAGAGTAATGAAAAGAAGTGTAAACATAACAGTAGTAAAGTAATGGAACAATAGAATAAACAATGAAAAAGAAAACAATGATACAGCGATATGAGAATAAAAGATGGGCAGGTAGGATCCATGTTCAAATTCAGCCTCAAGATGGGAAACTTCGTAGGTGGCATCAGGCCTGTCTTTATCAGATAATTTGCAACATCTCTTTATATTCACCTGTTTTTTTTACTTTTAGGTCAGTTCTCTCATCTATTCTCCCCAATCACTCACTATGATATTCTCCTATTGGATCCCTTGGCTTTACATTTAAAATGGTGCAAAATTCCAGCTAAGAAAATTTGTTTTTTTTTTTTCCTCTCCTGTCAGACACTTGACACAAACTGTCATATTCTTGTCAGCTGTTCCCCACTGAACTCATGGAAAAATAATCCATACCAAAACTAAGGTTCTATATACTGTATCTCTTAACCATAAAAAGGCCAATTGAAGCTGAAATGTCCATAATCAAGAATCATTCCATCCTTTCCCTTCAGATAAGAAAATGCTTTGCTGGCCCTGCCTCCATTAAGTGAATTCTGGAGAGAAGACCGCCTCCTGTAAGAGAGTTTGAGAGCCACTAAAGAGCCTCAGAGAGGAGAAATTTAATCCAGAGATCATATAAAGCCTCAGATGAGGTAGAGCTACATAGATCAAAAGCTGCTTGATCCCATCAATCTAGAAAGCATTGCTCAGATTGCAGTAATCCGGTGCCTTTTATCTGAGCTGTGCCCAATATCACATTTTATTCCTAAACTCTTTAAGTCTGGTGTGCTTTTAAAGATAGCTTTTGATGTGAACTTGAATTTTGAAGAAGATAAATCCCTAGTATCATATGTCTATTTTATGAGTGCAAGTTGTGGCTTGTTTTGCTGACCACTACCCTGGCCTGCTTACAGACTTGTTGTTGTTGTTGTTGATCTAAAACCCTCACAAGGACAGACATTATTTGGTGATTTTAATAGATTGGTTCATGAATGTAGTATTTTTAATGTCTCCTTTTCTCTGCTCTGATGCTCCTTTCTCTTCTCCAGTTTGTGAAGTTTGCAAACATTGAAGAAGACACTCCATCTTACCACAGGAGCTATGACTTTTTTGTCTCCCGCTTCAGTGAAATGTGCCACTCCAGCCATGATGACATGGAGATCCGGACAAAGTAAGTAGAGACTCTAGAAACTAGAGTGCAGAGAAGAGCAACAAAGATGATTAGGGAGCTGGAGGCTAAAACATATGATGAACAATTCAAAACGCACTGACGATGTCTCCTCGAATGGTGACGAAACATTTGCAACCAAATTGCCAAGCACAGAGCTCAAACTAACAGCCTACCTACCAACCCGAGCTACTAATATTCAAACACATTTCATATGATGAACGATTACAGGAACTGGGTATGTCTAGTTTAACAAAGAGAAGGATTGGGGTAACATGATAGCAGTCTTCCAATATTTAAGGGGCTGTCACAGACAAGAGGGGACCAACTTATTCTCCAAAGCACCTGAAGGCAGGACAAGAAGCAAAGGGTGGAAACTAATCAAGGAGAGAACCAACCTAGAATTAAGGAGAAATTTCCTGACAGAACAATTAACCAGTGGTAGTTGTGGGTACTCCATTACTGGAGGTTTTTAAGAAGAGATTGGACAGCAATTTGTCTGAAATGGCATAGGGCAGTGGTTCTCAACCTTTCTAATGCCGCGACCTGCCGCCGCGACCCCCCCACCACCGTGACCCCTGCCCTGCCCCCTCCCCGTGCGGGATGAGGTGACAAAGGGGGCGGGGCACCAGGGGTGAAATGCTCCCAGTTCGGGCTTGCCTGCAGGTCGCCGAACAGCTGATAGCAACGGAAGCGGGAGACTTCGCCCGGACGCCGCCATTTGGGTTCTTTTACCCTCTGCACATGCGCAAAGCGTTCTGCGCATGCGCAGAGGGTAAAAGAACCCAAATGGCAGCGTCTGGGCGGGTGGGCGAAATCTCCCGCTTCTGTAGCTACCGGCTGTCCAGCAACCCGCAGGCACGGCCGAACCGGGAGCATTTCACCCCTGCAAGTGACGGTGGCACCAAGATGGCGGGCTAACGCGCGCTGCGACCCCTGTGAAATGGTCGTTCGACCCCCAAAGGGGTCGCGACCCACAGGTTGAGAACCGCTGGCATAGGGTCTCCTGCTTGGGTAGCAGGTTGAACTAGAAGACCTCCAAGGTCCCTTCCAACTCTTATTCTGTATTCTATGGACCTAAATGGGTGCTGGTGGCTTTAGCAGCCTAAAAAATTCTTGATTTTCTACTTTTCTACTCCTTTTGTCTTCCCAACCGCTACTTAGTAAAGGTGTTAACCACACAACCAGATAAAAACTTAGTGTGTCCTAGGCTCGGTTACTGATGACCTTGATTAGATTTTTGAAGGACATAGCGTGCTGTGCAAATTTCCTTCCTAGGTTTATTTTATGATTCACTGGTACTGTGCAGACTCAGAAAATGGATAAATTCAGTAACAAGGTTATATATATTCTGCAGATAAAGCCATATGGTACCTATACACAGCATGCTAAGCTCTTAAAGCAGGTTACAAAATTCTTTTTTTTTCATGGTGTGCCCAGCTATTTACATAGATAACATTCATACTATTCCCTTTCAGGGTAAGTAGCATTAAGCCAAGCATAGAAAAGGGATAAGAAATAACCAAAGATACTAAAATATGAAAGAGAAAAAAGGAAAAGGAAAAAAAAAGCTAAATCTAGGTTATAACAACTCCATTAACTCCATCTTCATACATGATCTTCTGTCCTTGCAAGCTATTCTAGTTTCCACCACAGACATATACCACTGTATACATTGCCTTTCATTCTTAAACCTCTCTTTTTTTGAAGACCTCATCAATTCCATCCCGTCCCAACTGAATAGGATGATTTATGATAATTCTCTCAATTTTTTCTATCACATTGTCATGGCCTATGTGAAGCAGCATAAGGAAGTAGAGTACAGAGAGATATAATAAACGGGTTTGATATATAGTTGGTTTCAGTTTTCTTTCCTTCCCCATGCCTTTAAGCTTACTTTTTCTTACTGCCTTTCTGTGCTTTGCATAATGCAAATTATCTAGTGTGGTGGGCATGTATGTACTGAATGTATGTATGTACTGTATGAAAATATAAACCAGATAAATATTTATTTATATCCCACCTTTATAATTTTTACAAATAAGTCAAGGCAGCGAACACACACAATACTCTCTCCTTCTCCTATGTTCCCCACAACAACCCTATGAGGTGGATTTGACTGAGAGAGAGCAATTGGTCCAAAGTATCTGGCTGGCTTTCATGGCTAAGGTGGGACTTGAACTCATGATCTCCTGCTTTCTAATCTGATGCCTTAATCACTAGACCAAACTGGCTCTTATACAAAGCTTCTACACTATGACCAAATATTATACAATATGACCAAATTTATATAATATATATTGTATAAAAACAAACTGTAATATAAAACATAGAATGCAGTAGCGTAACAACCATATTTCCAGAACAGGCTAAACTACAAACCACCTAACCCCATTTTAGTAAAGTGTAGCATGCTACACTGATAAATGTGTAGCAACTATTAATTGAATATTGCAGAAAACCCCATCTTTCAATCAGTGGAATTGAACAGTAGCTTGTTAGATTCACTTTGCATTCATAATAGCTTTCTAGATTCACTTTGTAAGTCAATGCAGATATTCAGCCAGTGAACACAGTACATAATTTCAAACAGTGTTATGCCTTGGAAAAAATCATTTTTTTAATGGCCAAACTCTCATGATATTTTCAAGATTTTGGATTTTTTTTAAAAAGAGAGAACAGTAGGCGCCATCTAGTGGTATAAATAGATGCCGAGTTGCCACTGCACCCTCTCAAACATAACAATTCTCAGGAGAGGAAAATGTGCTTTTGTCTTCCAAAAATGGCCAGAAAGACATAGAACTGGTGTGTTGGAGTCTTCCCCTCCACACCATTCTACCCCCATGCAGTTCGTGAGCGCATCTGTGGGATGAGTTCCCCCAGTTTTCACCACCATTGGTGATGTCCATCTTTAACACCACAAATGTTATCTCTAAAATGTTTCCTGTGACTCAGTGCTTGGAACCTAGATAAATTTGGAGACAGCCAAGAGTACCTGCATTTTGGGGGGTTTAGATGCTGTTCTAAGGGCAAGCAAAAGCAACATGAGAAACACTAATCCTTCCTTGTATATCATACGTTCAGCATACTACCGGAGAGGCTGCCTTCAATTCTCAAGTTTCCTAGGGCACATGGCGGTCTAGAAATTCTGCATGATGGCAGAGGGGGTGTGGTGAATATGTATGATTTTAAATAGTGGTGACATTAATCCTAAAACAGCATCTTAGAAAAGGAAGAAACTATTTAGACTGTGAAGTCTATTCTCCTGCTAATAAATGCCTTCTTTTAATCACCTCTGTATGTCCCTTTTTTAAATATTCAGTAAACTTTTGTTCTACCATATTAGCTTTGGGTCTCCTATTTTCCTTTCCCCACTGTAATTATGCTTTCAGTATCTCCCTTTTTAGACCACCTATTTACATTTATTATTAGATTTTTGTCTTGCCTCTGTTTTTGTTCAACGCAAGGCAGCAAGGAAGTATTATATCTAATATTCCCACTCCTATTTTCTCCACAACACCAGGGGTGGGTTCCTCCTGGTTCGCCCGAACTGGTAGCGACCCGCTGGTGACATCATGATGATGTCACCGAACTGGATCGGTCGGTGCCAGTCCGAGGGGGCCACCATCTTTTTTTTTTAAAAAAAAATAATTTTTTTTAAATTGTTTTGAATTTTTTTTTCCTTCTGAGCATGCGCAGAAGCTGACTTCCGGCACTGTGCATGCGGTCGCCATCTTTTTTTCGGCTTTTTTTTTAAAAAAAATTATTTTGGGGGGATTTTTTGCTACTGCGCATGCATGCGCCCACGAGGCACACCCACGAGGCGCGGGAGGGAGCGAACCGGCAGCAAGGTAAGTTGGAACCCACCCCTGCACAACACATATGAGGTAGGTTGGACTAAGAGAGAATGACTGGCCCAGAATCACCCAGCCAGTCTTTATGCCTAACGGGGAGCAGCAGAATTTATCTTCTTCTGATTTCTAGTGCAGCAGCTTAACACTACATCAAAGTGGTTCTCAAGTTAAAGTTAACTGACCTTTTTCTGCTTTCGTCCCTCCTCTAAAAGAGAAATTTGTCAACAAGAGAAGTTGAGAATTTCTTGAACCATCTTTTGTGGAAGCTTTTTTTTTAACAGATGTGATGATGGTTATAGTCCTGCATCACTAATAATTCATACCATTTTCGAAGTTCTGAGGTTTGCCTTTGGAAAGCATCATCTACATCTTCTTTTTGTTGAACAACAAGCAAATATCAGTTACAGCTTTTATTCATTCCTCCATTTATTTTACCCAGTTGCTCTCTCTTGCACCTACTTTAATTTTGGGGCAGAGATAGGTAATTTAACATACATCCTCCCTTTCTGTTGCTTTGGTTTCTGTGACAAATTATATATTTCAGTTGCTGTTGCTGATGTAATAGATATTATTAGAGCACACTTTCACTCATTTCTGCAATTCACAAATCTTTGTCTGGGTTCTTTATTTCAAGAGCGTTGTCTTCAACTCCCATGGGTTGTAACTCAGGGAGTTGACATCTGCACATCTTAACATGGCTGAGATTGAGAAATATTGCTCTAGACTCCATCCAAGAGAAGCATTTATATCTTCACTTCTCAAGTAGTTAAGTATGGAACACATTCTTCACTTAGAATTACTAGACCCCCCCACCTCAAGCTCACCTAAAAAACTATTTGCTTGCTCTGTGGGCTCATTCTTTATATTCCTTCTACCCTCTTACTCTTCAAGAAGTAATGTTACAATAAACTATAGTAGACAGTTGTTCAATTGAGCACATAGTCCTTTCAAATACATAGCTTCCCTAAGCATGTGTTCTTTTTCTCCTGTTAAACTTCCCTAACAAACTCCTAGTATAGTAATCTATACGGATGTTGTAAGTCCTATACAGTATTGTTAAACCTTTGTCAAGGCAAGTTGAGGAAGAATGAATGGAGTCTCTCCAAGAAAGAAAGACGAGATCCATGGCCTAGAACCAAATCCCTGAGTTAGTTAGATGAATCAGGCCTGATACATAAAGTGTCATAATGGTGTGAAGTGGTTCATGCCGTTTCTAATTCATCATGGTGTCCACACCCAGGAGCAAGTATTTGCTGTAGGCTTAAAGCCTGTTTGTTTGTGTGCCCAGGACACTATGAAATTAAATGAATAAATCTTGCTTTTCCAAACTTGGGTGTAAAATGTACACAGATTGTTTCCTGGTGATGGTGTCCAGCATTAATTTAGTTTATAGGCAGAAAGAATAGATATAACAGGAGCATTTCCTAAATCGAACAACTTTAAAATTGGAAGGAGCAACTTTGACTAAGTTGAACTTCCGCTTTCATTTCAACACAGGTTTTCCAAAACCTAAAATGTCTCCCCACGGTATCCAAGCTGTATTTGAAGAATTCCTGATTAGACTTTCCTAATTAGCTTGACTTCATTATCAAACTGTTCTATTAAAAAAACTAGTTCCAATGTTACATTGAAATCTAGATACAGTAATTTAAATCCGCTCCATTTATCTTGTCCTCAAGAACAGAGAAGCACCAACTTTGCACCCTTCAGATATTCCAAGCATGCTCTGATATCTTCATCACTCTGCTCTTTTCTATACCGGTTCCTTCACTTTTAATTAATGAGTCTTGTATTCCTATCCATCTGCCATTTGTAGCAATTTTTCATGTTAGCTGAGATGGCTAAAAATACAACTGAGGAATATGGATCTCTTCAATCAGTAGGCCCCCTCAATCTTCCAATTTGTCATTCCTGCAATATCGCAAGAATGATTAAAACAGAATTCTGGATGTGATCGTCATTTTATCTGTGGAAGTCGTAGTCGCCGAAAGGACAAATTTCATGGAGAATCCCCCTTCCCTTTTGATGAAGATGATTCTTCCTCTTGTACAGGGGTGTCAAATTTCATTGAGGGCAGCATCAGGATTGTGTTTGACCTTGGGGGGCTGGGATGGACATGGCCAGGGTGGGCGTGGCCAGCTTGACATCATTCGTGTCGGGGGCGCCTGTGGTGGCTCGAGCGCTCTGCCAGCAAAAACGGGCTCCAGAGCTCCGTTTTCAGCTGTGACGGCCTCCTGCAACCCTCTGCCAGTGAAAATGGAGTTCGGGAGGGCCGCGGGCCGGTCCTTTGCTGTTTCCAGGTCAGCCCCGCGGGCCAGATCTAAGCACCACATGGGCCGGATCCAGGCCGCGGGCCTTGAGTTTGACACCCCTGCTCTAGTAGAATCTGACGCATATTATTTACTGCCAGCCAGCTCTGCGTCAGCCATAGCACCTTTTAAAAGCAATTCGTGTTTTCTTGCCCTCCTCTTCCCCACCTACCAAGCACTGTGGGTTGTTGCTGTCTTAGATCTATTTTTGCATCTGCCCACTATCATGCTCCCTGCTGTTCCTAGGATGAACTGTGTCCTACAATTAATCTGCTAAGGGTGTGTTGTAATTGTTTCTTCTTGCTCTTTGACAAATATGGAAGCCTGGAAAAGCTTTTCAGAAGCTGAGGGATAATGAAAAGCCAAGGCTAAGGGTGAAGGTGGTAGTTTACAATATAATACGCCAGGGGGTCTTTTGATGCAGTCACCTAATTAGTGACTAACACTCTTCAGCTAGTTGCCTCTTATTAATGCTGTTATTTTTATTCTTTTCTACATGTTTTGGAATTGAGGGTTGGGGAAAATGTTGTCCTCCCTCATATTAGGGTTAAAATTCTGTGCCACCTGGTTTGGCAGGAGGTTCAGAACTAGGATAGGATAGAATAGAATAGAATAGAATAGAATAGAATAGAATAGAATAGAATAGAATAGAATAGAATAGAATAGAATAGAATAGAATAGAAAATGGAATGGAAGGGAAGGGAAGGGAAGAGAAGAGAAGAGAAGAGAAGAGAGAGAGAGAGAGAGAGAGAGAGAGAGAGAGAGAGAGAGAGAGAGAGAGAGAGAG
>QLTV01002265.1:2909145-2925452 GCA_003457575.1 Thermophis baileyi | reverse complement strand
TGTAATGAAATAGAAAATAATAATAGAATAGATTAGACTAGACTAGACTAGACTATAAAATAGAATAGAATAGAATAGAATAGAATAGAATAGAATAGAATAGAATAGAATATGGAAGGGAAGGGAAGGGAAGGGAAGAGAGAAGAGAAGAGAAGAGAAGAGAAGAGAAGAGAAGAGAAGAGAAGAGAAGAGAAGAGAAGAGAAGAGAATAACAGAGTTGGAAGGGACCTTGGAGGTCTTCTAGTCCAACCCCCTGCTTAGGCAGGAAACCCTACACCACTTCAGATAGATGGTTATCCAACATCTTCTTAAAAACTTCCAATGTTGGAGCATTCACAACATCTGGAGGCAAGCTGTTCCACTGATTAATGTGAAAGGGTTATTTCAGTTGAGTTTTAAATTTACTGATGAAATCCACTACCATGCCATACATTCGAGTAGATGCTTAGATTTTTATCCTTATTTTGAGGGAGAGAGGAGAATGTTACCATAAGGTACCATGTTCCAGAGCAGATCATCCAGGTCAGGAATACTAAAATAGCCAGGTGCAAGGAAATTGACTGCAAAATACAGAGTTGTCTCTCTTCTCTTCACATTCACACATCCCCTTTTTTCTTACTTCTTTCATGGGTAGACTGCCAATGGATGAAATGGATGAACTCAAAGTAACACATTCCATTAATTACATGCTCAAATTGTACATGCATAATGCTCAACTTGGGTCTGTTATTCTTACATTGCATTAGTAATGTAATATTAATGTTCATTTTTTAAATATTTGTTAGTAATTATTTCTCTAGCTACCGGTATATTTTTAATTCCCTTTTCACCCCAAAGCCCCAGAACAGCATAGATAGTTTTCTCTCCTACTCCCCTTACAATGATTTCATCAAATTCACTAAGCTAAGAGAGGACTCTGGACCAAGATTAAAATGGCCAGCTAAATTATGTATAGCCTATAGAAAAATAAGGATTTGAACTGAGATGTTCTGGGTCTTTGACATTGTCCAACTGGCCTGCTGCTACCATAATCATCTTTGTGCATTGAATTTGCCCGTTTCATTGTTTGTACTATTTAAACATAAGGAACAATTGTTTTGCTGTGGCTTTTGATGCCCAAAATGCTTTTTAAAAACTTTGTTACAAGCCATTGTTACCACAGGGTCTCCCTTCTAATTGCTGGAGAATTACTCCTACCTCCCAAGCACCGAAGTTTTCAAACTTCCTTGGTTCAAAGTGCCCTTAGCAGTTCTCAAACTGTGCGCTGTGACATCCTGGGGTGCTGCAGCTAATTCGCTAATAGTTCGGTTTATTAAGTAGTAAAATATCTCACAGTGCCTCTATGCATTCAGTGTGGCACCCTAGGAACCATGGCCCTAGAATATACAAGTTCCGTATTGTTGTAAGGAATATCCCTCTGGGTTCAGTTCCAAGTGGGGAAAAAGACACTGGATTCATGGAAGTTGCTTGGAAAGAAGGTTTAATGGTGGACAGGAGCACATGGCAGGGGCTCCTGAACAGAAAAGGTGGATCACATGCTTCCAGATGTTGGGTGAAGAGAAAAGGAAGGAAAAGATGCTGAGTCTCTTGGTTTTATGACCTCTGTTGGGCCCCACCTCTTAGTTTCCTGTTCCTGTGTATGTAATGCACTCCAATTGGCTGTCAGACTCCCAGGGGCATGCTGGGGCAACTCTTGTGGGCTGTCCTGAGTCCCAGGCTTGGCTGATGTAATCTTCCCAGGTCCCATGTGGTGTAATGAAAGGGCTTTGGGTAATTCCTAATATGGCTCTGTCTGAAGGAGATCTTTGTTATGTAGAATAGACTGCTCCAGGCTATTAACAAAGGGTGGGGGATGAGTGAGCTGGGCCATTCCTTGATGGCCCATTGACAAAGGTGGGGGCTACTAAGAGTGAGTCTGTTTCCTTTCTAAAAGCATGTTTTTCAATTTCTCTAGGGATATTCTATATAATATTCTGCCTTTTTAATTTTTCCTACGATATTTCATTTTCCTAGTAGAGGGGTGGGTGCTAACTTCCTACACTATCCTTCAGGAGCCAAGCATTACAAAGAGATACAAATAGAAGGAAAACCCCATTTCCTGTTACCTTCTTAAAATTAGTCTTTTACTCCTAAAGGATCCGGATGTCTGGCATCAAAGGACTACAGGGTGTGGTTCGGAAAACAGTTAATGATGAGTTGCAGGCAAACATCTGGGACCCTCAACATATGGACAAGATTGTGCCTTCATTGCTCTTCAACCTTCAGCATGCAGAGGAAGCAGAAAGGTACCTGGAATTGTTGGTATTGTTCTTGCAAAATTAGACGTTGCTACTTGTGAAAATCTAGAATTGGAAATACATCAGACTTGCCTAGCAAATTTGATACCATGAACCCTATAATGAGTAGCTTGGTCTCTACAGAAAGTACCATATTTTTCAAAGTATAAGACGCACCTTCCCCCCCCCCCCCTAAAAGTGGGTGAAAATTTAGGTGCATCTTATAGACCGAATACGGGCGTTTTTGGCCTCCCGAACCCTGCACGCGTCCAAGGCCTCCGTGCGTTGTGTTTTCACCCTCCCTGGCCCCCAGAAGCACTCTAGGTCAAAAACGGGTGCGGTTTTGGTGAAAATGGGCCCATTTTTGGCGAAAACAAGCCATGTGGAGCACTGCAGAATGCTTCTGGGGGCCGGGGAGGGCGAAAACGTGATGCGCGGAGGCCAAAAACTTTTTTTGTTTTTGTTTTCCTCCTGTAAATTTAGGTGCATCTTATAGTCCGGTGCGTCTTATAGTCTGAAAAATACGGTAATTCTTTTTCTCCTTTTGGGTACATGCACCACAACATCTCATCAAGATGTAGGTTACCTCCGCACTGATTTAATCTTGATTCATTTGTTTTCTGCTTGAACTGTAACATTCCTACTACAGTCTCTTGCACTTTGTCTTTTTTCATGTTTGTCTTTATGTTTATACCACTAATTTAAGTGATTATGTGATGTATCTAATAAGTAGCAATAGCACTTAGACTTATATACCGCTTCACAGTGCTTTACAGCCCTCTCTAAGGGGTTTACAGAGTCAGCATTATTGCCCCCAACAATCTGGGTCCTCATTTTATCGATCTCAGAAGGATGGAAGGCTGAGTCAACCTTGAACTGGTCAGAATCAAACTGTTGAATTGCAGGCAGCCGGCAGGCAGCAGAAGTAGCCTGCAGTACTGCATTCTAACCATTGTGCCACCATGGCTCTTAGTAGGTGTATGTTGTGACTTTCCTCTAGACCACAAGATAGCACACAGTTTTATCCTGGCACCATCTTTCTGAAGATGTTCTTCTAATCCCTCTATTAAAATGATTCAAATTTACAGCCTTCTCTGTATTTCCAAATAGTAAATTGCAGAGTGTAACAATGTATTGTATGAAGAATTTACCTTTATCTATCCTGACGTTCCCACCATTCTGCTTTATCAAAGTCATGAACTTTTGGAATTATAGAAGAAAATAGTTCTATTCACTCTGACATATATCAGAGGTGGACAACCTATGGCTGCAAGCCACAAATAGTTTCCTAGCATTGTGTTGAAAGACTCCTTCCCAGAAGCCTGGAATGTAACACTGACCTTTGGAGTAGATGGTCAAATTTTAACCGCATGATTTCTCATGATTTTGTCTGCAAAGGAGAGAATGGGACCTATAAAACACTGGAAAATCCAGGTTTTCATATAGCCTGCCAGTACAAACCATGTTCTCAATTTTGACAGGATCATTCTGACATGTTAGCATGCTATGAGGAGTATGTAAATAATTAAGATTTTCTTTAAACTAACGGGAGAAAATGTACAGTAATTCAGGAATAGACGAATTAGTTAGAAAGCAGAAATTTCCATGTTCAGTCCTTGACAATTTGCAGGTTGGCTTGAAAGAGGCTTTGACTGAAATCCCGGAGAGCGATTGTGCTCAGAGTACATAATTCTGGCCAGCGAGACTAAGAATTTTTTGTAAGGATACGCCTTACATTTCTAAATTCCTATTTTGGTGTGATTCATTGTCCTGACACAGATTGTTATATGGTTTGTGTTCATTAGATCAATTTTAGTACAGAAACACAACAATGACCCAGAGGAGGCCGTCCGCCTGATCTCTGCATGACTCATCAAGTGTCTGTGTGATTCTCGAGATGTGGATCATATGGAAAGTTGTGGCCGTTGTCTGCAGAGAAATGAACATTTCCTGTACTGTAATCCTTTCCCACTAATAAAATCTTTATTAAGGGAAAGTGTGCCTCCAATTTTCATTCTATGTGCAGAGAGAAAGGAATGAGCACTTCAGCCTCCCAAAGTCTCTTTTTAAGCAAAACTGGGGTGGGAATGCTACTTGCACTTTGTCTGTGAAATGGATGTTTAACATTTAAGTTGCAGCTGCTTCTTTTTCCCTTCCTTATTTCCTTTAGCCGTTCTCCCTCACCCTTGCAAACAACGGAGAAGGAGAAAGAGAACCCAGCAGAGCTGGCTGAACGATGTTTGCGGGAGCTCCTGGGTCGGGCAGCCTATGGCAATATCAAAAACGCAATCAAGCCTGTCCTCATGTAAGTCCCTCGCATTGTGTGTTCTACAGCTGCCTCAGTTTCCCCTGGGAGATGTTTGTCAAAACCGGATGCATTGAATTTCTTCTTCCTCACACTTAATGACTCATGGGCAGAACAATGATGATGATGATCACCGTCATTAATAGTATGTTTTCCTTCAAGTGTTTTCCCAAGAAATTTGGGGATTTATTTATTTTTATTTATTTTATTTGTTGCATTTTTATGCCGCCCAACTCCCAAGGGACTCTGCACAAGTGATCTCACCTTACTCCCGTAAATCGTAACAAGGCTGTGAATTGGTCTAAGCAAAAAGCTTAATTCCCACATTAGGCTAAATCCCAGCTTAGCACGTGCACGGTGATCCCCCTAAAATAAACCATCTTAAGACCTGTTGTTATGGCTGTGGTTCACCCAACATGCTAAGACGACAGTGGCTTCCTACAACTTCCTCAGCCATAAATCAATTTTAGCCTCTTCTGTCATGTTGCATTAAACCCAGTCCTTGGTTCTCTATCAGTGTTAACGGTATTAGTCTCCAGGGTAGTGTATAGTCATCATCATCATTTAACGACTCCATAATCCCTTGCGGGGTGGAGTCCGGGCAACTGAATGGAGCTAGCAGAGTGTTTTAATGGCCGGATGCCCTTCCTGTCACCAATGTGGAGTTTTGTTCAGCAGATATATTCTCAGTGTGCCCAGAGAGAGAACTATCTGCCTCTACCTAGGATCAAACTCACAGCCCCCTGATTATGAGGCGAAAGCTCCACCTCTAGGCCACCGCACCACTCCAGGGTAGTGTATAGTAAACCTTATTAAAACAAGGATAGGAGGGAAAGCCATCTAATACAACTGAATTGTGGCATTAAAATTAGAAATGTATAATTTTTAAAGTCCCATTGTAATACAACTATTTTTACTCCTCTCTAATGCTAAATAAGGAAGCAACTGATCCAGTTACAGAGGAATTGTTCTAGCACTGAGGCTGTTCTGGCCAAAAGGCTCTTATTTCTAGATCAACCAAACTAGTTGCTAGAGTAAAATAAGCTCAGCTGAATGAATGTATTTTTTCAGTCATTCATTGTTTCATTTATATATCATATTTTTCCGTGTATAAGACGCTACTTTTTCTTAAAAATATTTACTTGAAAATGGAGGGGCGTCTTATACACAGGAGGCCGAGAGGAGAAGGCCGCACATGCCGGATGAGCCTCTATCATGCAGCTCTATCATTCTTCTCTATTGTAGTTGTTTTCTGTATCACATTGCCACTCTAGGTTTCATCCCTATTGTTCCTGTGATGCATTTCCTGTTCTTTGCAGACATCACAAATAATAAACATAATTGGCATAAAACTAATTTTAAAAATCTAATAGCAAGCAGAAAATTAGCAGCAACCTTACTGGGGATAGATACCATGCCTCAAAAACTCAGTGAAAAACTTTCCTGAAATATAAGACCTGCTCCATAGGGTTGGGTGGCTATTAAAAAGGGCTTCTTCCAGACACACATACACTACCCCATATATCCTGAGAATGATCAAGATACAGGTAGTCCTCGACTTACAACCACAACTGGGACCAGAGTTTCCATTGCTAAGCAAAGCAGTAATTAAGTGAGCATTATCCAATTTTAAGACCCTTTTTACTTCAGTTGTTAAGTGAATCATGTGGCTGTTAAGCAAATCTAGTTTCTCCCATTGACATTGCTTGTCAGAAGCCAGTTGGGTAGGTCGCAAATGGTGATCAGATAACCCGAGACGCTGCAACCATAAATACATGCTGGTTGCCAAGCACCTGAATTTTGATCACATGATAGTAGGGATGATGTGATCGTCGTAAGTGTGAGGACTGGTTGTAAGACTTTTTTTTTTATTGCCATTGTAACTTTGTACAGACGCTTAACCAATGGTTTTAAGTCAAGAGCTGCCTATATTGTTTCTTTCCTGTTTATCTGGTACTATTCCTGTTTATCAGAATGTTGGTAGCTAGGGAGAATGTGATTTCAGCTGTTTGGTTTTTTTCTTCGACTTTCATGTGTATGTTTTTAATAGTATGTAGATAGGAATAATCTTTATGTGTCTATTGATGAGTGATTCATCAGAATGCCAGGTTTCCAGGAATTCTCTAGGAATTCACCCAGGTAAGCAGGGAGCAGCATCAGCCTAGCCTTAGATTGAAACATTTGCAAGAAAACAACAATCTTGGAGAACACTAAAAAACCAATAATGAAGTTTTCTGGATTGATCCTATTGTTGGTTCATCCAGGCTACGAGTTAGGATGTCAACTGTCTTTCACTGACTACTTCATTCTCCAGAAACATCTGGGTGGTCCCTGTAGTGGAAAAAATAATGGACCTTTTTGAACTATTTAGAACCAACTTTGGTTTGCTCCAGCTTAAACTTCTTCATGAAAATAACTGCCTCTGACCCCCGGGGCAGACTGACCTACAGCCATTATTGGCTTAAAACGTTAAATTCTAAGTTCTCTTCATAGGAGAGAGGCCTTTTTACATTGTAAAAAAATAGCCAGGTTTGGTTTCATTTGCTAATTTAAAGCTGTTGATCTTTGAAAATGATTGTCTTTCTAATTTAGATGATTAGTCAATTACATCAAGTCTGCTAAATTTGGATCTCCTTCTTATTTCCCAAAAGCCACTTAGATAACCACTCTCTTTGGGAGCCAAATACCTTCGCAATCCGTTGCTTTAAGATCATCATGTACTCCATTCAGGTGAGATCTGCATTAAGAGGGCATTTCTATTTTTCTATTGCTACAGCATAAGGAAGTTTATAGAGCTTAAACTTCAGAGCAGAACCTCCCTTGATGAGTCACGAGCAACCTAAATACTATTTGATTGATTGATTGATTGATTTTTCTCCTGTCTTTATTACTTTAAAGTAATTCAAGACAGCTCACATACATAACGCTCCCTTCTCTTTTCTCTTAGTATTTTCCCCACAATAGCAACGTTTTGAGATGGGTTGGATTCAGAGAGAGAGAGTGACTGGCCCAAAAGACACCAAACCAGCTTTCATGGAATAGAATTCTCCATCTCCTGGTTTCTAGGCCAACACTTTAATCACTACACCAAACTTTGCATGACCCGTAGTAGAAACAACACTGTTTGTTTGTTTGTTTGTTTGTTTGTTTGTTTGTTTGTTTGTTTGTTTGTTTGTTTGTTTGTAACATTGATATGACCACCTATCTTAAAAGACAACTCTGGATGGTTCACAGCAACAATAAAACTCCAGAACTATTTTTTTAAAAAAACCATAAAAACACAACCAAGACCCTGTACCTTGTTCATCCCCTTGAGATGTCCCAACAACCAACCCAAGACATCCTCACTCTACCCCAGTGTCTGGATAGAAAGCCAGGTCCAGAAGGGCGCCTGCCAGGTCATGGGGTGAGGGTGTTCCATAAAAGAACAGCAGCCACTAAAAATGTATGCTTCTGAGGTCCCACTACATGGCAACATTTCAGGCAAGTGTTGCCTATTGGAAAATGGCTACCTATCCAATCTGATAGGAAGGGCAGATGCTTTAGGGAGAAATGGTCCTGCAAATAATCTGGCCCCATGCCATGTAGGTCTTTAAAAATGATAACCACCATATTGAATAGGAAACTAAGAGCCAATGCAGCTCATACAACAAGTGCAATGTGGGTGAATCTAAAAGTGCCCAGCTTCCATGATTCAGAATCTCTTTCCTTAAGGAGGTTTAAATGCGCTCATATACTTTTTAGGTTGAAAAAAAATGAATTATGAGATACATGAGCTAGTCCAGTCATGCACTCTAACCACATATTCACCCATGTTCAAATGGTATGACAAAAGGCTCTAGGAATATACTGATTTAGGCAGATAAAGCTTTTCTGCATCCAAGCAAAGGAGGAGGAAAAATTATTCAACATGAACTTTCTGTGCATATCCTGCAATTCTATGATTGGTATTGTAATGACGGGTCTTTTGTTTTCATTAAATAGCGAAGTATTCTAACCTGGGAGGGAGAGAAGGGAGAGATGTGCAGTGACCTGACATATTTGCTACTTAATTTTGAGTGTGAAGACTTCAGCACCCTTATCATTGGCTTCCATAACTCAACCTCTCAGATTCCTCTCGTGGTATTTATAGCCCTTCGTGTTATTTCCGGATCTGCTCTAGCTTTTTTTTTTCTAGCCACAGCATTCCCATTTGGTGATTCAGCAGCTCCTGAGCCATTTGGATGCCAACAGCAAAAGTGCTGCCACTGTGCGGGCAGGGATAGTTGAGGTCCTCTCAGAAGCAGCCATCATTGCAGCCTCTGGATCTGTTGGTAAGCAGCCTGGATGACCTTCAAAAGGGCTATCTCTTCAAAAATCAAAGTTCTTAAATTCCAAAAAACTGAATTTCCCAAAAGGCTAGTTAATGTACGGATCAACCTATTTGGAGACAGAAGTCTAGATGGATCAATTAAAAAGATTGATCAAGAATTGTTCTTTGGGAGATATTTCAGAGTAGCCAAAACTAGACTTTTAAGAGCAGCCCGATGGATGAACTGGATTTTTAAGATGAAAATACTGTATTTTTCAGAGTATAAGACGCACCTTAGTTTTTGGGGAGGAAAATAAGTGTGTTGGGGGGGGGAATTCTGCCTACCAGGTATTCATCTGGCTAGTCCTTAGCCTGGTCAGCTTCAGCACATTCGTTCGCTCGCTGGTTTTGAGGTTGGGGATGGTTGGGGCTATGCTTCTAAAGCACAGCTGATTGTCGGAGGGAGCAGCAATTAGAAAAGCAGGCAAAGCACGGAAGAGCTTAGCTTAGCTCGTGTTTGGGCTGAAAAACAGCTTCAAAAGCACAGCTAATCCTCGGAGGGAGCTCCAGTGACTAAAGCAGGCAAAGCGGGGAAGGGGTAAAAGAAGGCAGCAGCTGTTCCGGGTAGCCATTTTGGGCACCGCGCGAGCATTTGGAGGCTGAAAATGCAACGCGCGGAGCCCAAAAACACAAGCCATTGTCAGTGGCAATCTGCAGCCAGGAAGAGGATGCATGGAGGCCGAAGGGTAGGGGCCGGTGAGTGGGCAGGGCTACATTCGGAGTATAAGATGCACCCAAATTTTCAGCCTCTTTTAGGAGGGAAAAAGTGTGTCTTATACTCCGAAAAATACGGTAAGTACGTTGTACTTAACAATAGGAACCTTTTTTTTAACAGTGATGGGATTTATAGGGCAACACAAGTGAAAGTGCCAAGATTGGAGAACTAGAAGGAGAACATCAACTCTGTCCAAGAATTCTCGTTTTTGCAGTTGGAATAGAGATGTATTCAAAACCTTAGGCAAGAAACATCCTCTTTTTGTTACAGGGATCCAACATTCCTGTAACATTTTGTTCTGTGGCATTGGAGTCAGTATGCACAGAAACCCACAAATGTTCTTTCTTCCAAAGATACATTGTGTGTTGCTTCTAGGACCAACTGTGCTGGAGGTGTTCAATACCCTTCTAAGGCAGCTGCGGCTGAGTATCGATTATGCCTTGACGGGTAGCTATGATTGTGTCATTGCTGGTAGCACCAAGATCATTAAGGAGCATGAAGAAAGAATGTTCCAAGAGGCCATAATCAAGACCACAGGTATGCTAAGTAACCCCAAGCACTGGCCCCATTTTTGCTCAGGAACTGGAAAGACAGGACGGTTTGTTTTACCTAGCCCTGCAAATGCTTCCTTCCCCATCAAAGGTTTCCATTAGTCTTGTAAATTTAAATGAATCCTGCCAACTCTTTATTTTATTTTTTTAGTAATTTAGCAAAGAGACAATGTTAGGAAAATAGAAACAGCATCTCTGTAATTTTTCTTAAATGCTGCATGTCTTGCTTTGATTCAGAGAGAAGGAAATCAAAGATATACAGTATATATAACATGCATTCACCAAAACACATAAGATCCTGGATGAGAATCTTCTGAAGTTTCTCAAACATCATGAGCCTAGAAGCTTTCTTGATTGTTTGTTTGTTTGTTTGTAAAGGATGAAAGTTATGATTGATCACCACCACTGCCAGTACATCAAAACTATACTTTAATCTGATATTTCAGATTCTTCTATATCTTTATGTACAGGAAACTAGCAACTACATATCATTAATTGTCTCCCAAACTCAACCAATCTCTACAAGTCCCTTCCACTGTGTAATTTTGGCAAAGCACAGCTCAGATGTGAAAGTTCCATCTTTTGTTAGTAGGTACAGATCTGTCAGTTATGTGTCTTTGGTGTTGGAAGGAAGGAATAAATGTACTAATTTTTCTATAAGCATTATCAGAAAAAAAATCTATCTAGGTTTTTAATCAAACTCTTCACTACTGTTGATTTTTCTCATTACAGCAAAACTTGAACCTTCATTAGACTCCTCTTTAATTCTTTATCTTGTCATTTAGTTGAATTAGAATAGTTTTCCTTAACTCCCATTAGCCCCAGACAGGATGGCCTTTAGGCCGTGATTGAGAAATCCTGAAATAGAGTCAAGTCTGCAATCCTTTGTGTTACAGGAACTGTTTTATTAGATTTGCATCTGTTTAGCTACTTTAAAAAAAATTAACTCGGCCCTTTTCCTCCTCCTTGATTGCTGACGGGCATAGTAATAATTAGCAATAAAAAAACGGTTTGAAACAATCAGCCTGTGCTTTCGGAAACCAAGTAAATTCCATATTAAAATAATGAAAAACCATGCTGAGCCATTTAAAATCCCGAAGGGACTATTCTAGTCCTGCAGTGGAATCAGTATATTTCTAAGAATGGATGAGGGGCTGTTATTTGGATGCATGCTGTGTTTTTGCATGGCTCACAGCTCAGTATAACCTCTTGGGATTTCTTTAGGACTAACGAGTTTCTAGACCAGTGTTTCTCAACTTTAGCCATTTTAAGATATGTGAACTTTTATCTCCCAGAATTCCCCAGCCAACATCTCTAGTTAGAAGGATTTCGAGAAGCACAACTTGGGGGAGACCTTGGTAAATTGTTGTAAATCTAAATAGACATTTCTGGGCTAAATGAGTCCAAGATGAACTGTATCTAAGATGACATCACATTTGCTTAGTCCAAGTTTTCTGCTAGAACTTTCTGTAACCATTCCTTGGAATTTGCACCAAAAGGCACATGGAACTCTGCTGCCTTTACAATGAATAGACATTTAAACAGTTCTAGAGCAGTTCGCTTGATCTGGAAGCAAGAGTTCAGTGTGAATGTTCTTATTGCCTTCGAAGATAAAAACTCCAGGGGGAACGTAGGGTCCAAATGATGTCATCAATAATACTTAGTTGAGTTTTAGTCAAAAAAGCAATGGCAAGTTCTCTATTTTTTCCCCTAGATTTTTCACCCTTAGATAGTCCAGAACTATGCTAATTATGGGAAACTTTGGGCCCAATCCACTGGCCTTGAGATTGGTGGGGAGGGTAAGGACCTACCCCTTCTCTTTTCCCTTTTAATAGGGTCTTTGTATGGAACACATATGGTTCTCTGGGCCATGCTTTGCATGTCACATACTAAAGCAGCAATTTGATGTGGTTTTGATACAAAAATGGTGTGACTCCCATAGCACAGGGAAAACGTTGCTTTGGAGTTGGTAGTGAGAGCTCTGAACTAATTTCAATGCTGTGTTAAACTTGGTTTTTAATCCATACAAGCGAGGTCTTTGATATGACAGTCCCACCTTCATTGTCAGTCATACTTTGTAAGTAGAAGGATTACTCTATGAAGCTGCTTACAGCCCTCCTTCATCCTTGCCTCGTGGCAAACTAAGGGAGGGTAAATTTGTGGCCTTCCAAACGTTGCAGTACTGCATCTACTGTCACCCCAGCAAATGTAAGTAATGAAACAACAGCAGCAATATTTGGTGGACCATACGTAGCCATCCATATCTGCTTTTAAAGTTAGGTACTAGAAAAGATTTAGAAGACTGGTACTTACTAAACCATGATGCCTGGATTCCCTTATTTTTGTTGTATGGAAATAGCAATAGCATTTATATACTGTTTCATAGTGTTTTACAGCCCTCTCTAAGCAGTTTACCAAGTCAGTATATTGCCCCCAACAATCTGGGTTCTCATTTTACTGACCTTGGAAGGATAGAAAGCTGAGTCAATAATAGAGCAGCTTCCTTAGTAGTGAGGGGTAAGCCCCCCCCCCCCCCGCATAATAGTGCTCTTGAAAGTCTGCTGGTTCTAACACTGAGCAGATTAAAAACTATTCTAAGGCTGCTCTGTAGCTCCCAAGTAACAAATGTGATGGGCACCCTCACATTAAAATCTTCAACAGGGGTGTCAAATTCAAGGCCCGCGGGCCAGATCCAGCCCGCGGGGTGCTTAGATCTGGCCTGTGGGGCCGCCCTGGAAATAGCGAAGGACCAGCCCGCGGTGCCTCTGCCAGTGAAAACTGAGCTCGGGAGGGCCGCACGTGGCCTTCCCGGGCTCCATTTTCACTGGCAGAGGGCTGCAGAAGGATCCCCCCAGGCCCGCCCGGGCCACCACAGGTACCCCTGACACAAGTGATGTCAAGCTGGCCACGCCCATGCTGGCCACACACACACACACCGAGGTCAAACACAACCCTGATGTGGCCCTCAGTGGAGTTTGACACCTCTCATCTAGAAGGAAAGCAGAAGAGAATATGTTTTTACTCTTCACTTTTATGCACTGCATGGCCAGCAGAGGTCACAAGAGACTTGGGAATCCCTAAACACCTACCAGAGAGAGAGAAAGAAAAGAAGAAATTGTTCCAATGATTTCCTGACATTTGGGCGTTATAAGCAGGCAGTTGTTTGGGGAGGGCGAGGTTTTGAAGCTGTCTCAATAGTCAGCCTTGAATATTCTTCAGGTTAAGCATGCATCCTATTAATCCTGCCCATGAGTCTGATCTAACTTATCTCAACCAGTTCTTCATAGTTTTACGCCTAGCCCAGGGGTGTCAAACTCTCAGCGTCACGGCGGCGTCACATGACATATCGGGATTTCCCCCCCCCTTTGCTAAACCAGGCATGGGCGTGGCCAGCGTGTGACGCATCCGGCCCGTGGGCCGGGAGTTTAACAGCCCTGATCTAGCCCATCAGGCTCAACTCATTAAAAAAGAGAGTGCAGGAAAATCTGGAACCATTTCAGAAGTGGTCCCAGTCTCTTATTTTTCACACTCAGTTTCCTTCACTCTATCTTCTTCCTTAAAAATATACACATTTTTATATATGTGTACAGTATATACATACATACTCATACAGGTAGTCCTCAACTTACGATCACAATTGAGCCCAAAATCTATGTTGCTAAGTGAGAAATTTGTTAAGTGAGTTTTGCCCCATTTTATGACTTTTCTTGCCCCATTTGTTAAGTGAACCATTACACTTGTTAAACCAGTAACACGGTTGTTAAGTGAATCTGGTTTCCCCATTGACTTTGCTTGTCAGAAGGTTGCAGAAGGTGATCACATGACCTTGGGACGCCACAACCGTCATAAATGTGAGTCAGTTGTCAAACATCCGAATGTAAATCACGTGACCATGGGGATGCCGCAACGGTCCTAAGTGTGAAAAATGGTCATAAGTCGCTTTTTTCAGTTGTAACTTCGAACGGCCATTAAGTGAAGTGTTGTAAGTCGAAGACTACCTGTACATTAAACCATTGAGAGGTATGTTTAATTAATTAATTAAGTGCTTTAGTAAAAGAGCACTTTATCGTTGAAAAGGTGATGGGCTTAATTTTTTTGCAGCATCTTTATTGCTGAACCAAGATAGTTCAAGAAAAGGGCCATTAAAATAATGAAGAGCCTGGCAATCTAGGTCAGTCCAAAGATCCAGCATTGTGTGGCTCTCCACTGTCGATCCAGCATTACATTCATATAGTGGCCAAGGAAGATTTGAAAGTAGTATCTCTGCAGCAACTTGCACAGCAACTCATAGAAGGACCTGATCTCTTTTCCTTGGGCATCTGGTTTGTGGCTTCTCCTTCTGATAGGATAAGGAGGGGTTTTTCCTGGCAGTAAGAAAATTGTGGTGAAAATCTATACTTCCTTGCCGGTGATTCTTTTTGTCCTTTCTAGATTGGGTCCCCACACCAGCTCTGTGCCTTTTCTCACCCCTACTAGACTATCTTGCATGCTTCTCCTGCTCTGTCTTTTCCCAGGTTCTTTTGCCAGCACTCTGCCCACCTATCAGAGGTCGGAGGTCATGCTGTTTATCATGAGCAAAGTTCCGCTTCCTTCTCTGCATCACCCTGTAGACATGAGCAAAGCTGGGTGAGGACAACACTCTTTTTCACTCCTTTTTTTCCTTTCTTTTTCGTTTTTCCCCTCTTTTTTTATTTCCTTTCCTTCAGTCTAGACTTCCCCAGCTTGGAACCCTCTAAGTATGTTGCATTATGATTCCATTATTATCACACTGCGATTGGCTGTGCTATCTAATAATTATAGCTGTATTATTAAACACTGTAGGGCAGGGGTGTCAAACTCACGTCGTCACAGCGGTGTCATGTGACGTATCGGGACTTTTTCCCCCTTCGCTAAACCGGGCGTGGGCGTAGCCAGTGCGTGATGCATCTGACCCGCGGGCCGGGAGTTTGACAGCCCTGCTGTAGGGGATGCCAATTTGGGGCAAGTTGTTTTACTCTCATCCTTCTGTCTTTTTTTTTTTCCTCTTCCTTTCAAGTTCATTTTTAATAAGGTTTTTTTTAAAATAATAATTTGCCATCTTAAGTGTCACAATCCAAAAATTGAATAGGACGATATTTTAATCTTAAAGGGCATATAATTTTGTCCAAAGAATCTCCTAATTCCTTGTCCATCTTCATGTTCATCACATGTAATCCAAGCAGTTACTCATTAATTTCTAAGTCATGTTTCATGTATCTCTGTTTATGTAATTATTTAATTGAACAGAAAAGTGCAGGGAAGTTGTGTATGTTTGAAGAAAAACTTTTACCTGCAGCACATTTTCTAAACTCCCATAATCTGTACCCAACATGCTTATCTTAAAAACAACTGTTTTAAAAAGGCAGCAGTAGAGAAAATAAAAGAAGGAACTGTTTAAATGTATTTTTTTTCCACAACACTGAAAAATCTGGATTTTTTTATTAAAAATAATTTTGTTTCTGAGTTGTGGAATCTATACTTATGCTGAGTTACATCAGATTATCAAAAAATATAGGCTTCTAAGGAAAGGAATTTATTTCTGGGCTGTAACTCTTCTGGTTCATATAACTGAATGCTCCTTGATGTTATTACCTCATCAAAAGCCCATATAGATCAGTGTTTCTCAATCTTGGCCACATGAAGATTTTTGGACTTCAACTCCCAGAATTCCCCAGCCATCCCTGCTGAGTTGAAGTCCACACATCTTCAAGTGGCGAAGGTTGAAAAGCATTGATATAGATCCTTGTTAGCTTTCTCTCAATATGAATCAATGATAAGTTACAGTTGCAAGAAAAAGTATGTGAACCCTTTAGGATTACGTGGAGTTTTGCATGAATTGGTCATAAAATGTGCTCTGAACGTCATCTAAGTCACAACAATAGAAGAACACAGTCTGCTTAAAATAATACTACACAAACATTAGATGTTGTCATGGTTTAATTGAACATAACATGTAAACATTCACAGTGCAGGGAGGAAAAAGTATGTGAACCTTTGGACCTAATAACTGGTTGACCCTCCTTTGGCAGCAATAACCTCAACCAAACGTTTCCTGTAGTTGCAGATCAGACCTGCACAATGATCTGGAGTG
>QLTV01002265.1:2894249-2908628 GCA_003457575.1 Thermophis baileyi | reverse complement strand
TTTACAGGCTGACCACGCCTAGGGAAAGTAGCAACAGTGCTAAACTTTCTCCATTTGTAGACAGTCTGTCTTACCGTGGACACATGAACATCAAGGCTTTTGGAGATACTTTTGTAACCCTTTCCAGCTTCATGCCAGTCAACAATTCTTGATCGGAGGTCTTCTGAGAGCTCTTTTCTGCGAGGCATGGTTCACATCAGACAGTGCTTCTTGAAACCAGTAAACCCAAAACAGGTGTGTGTTTTTAAAGGGCAGGACAGCTGTCAGCAACACATCCAATATCATCCCACTGATTGGAGTCAAGGTTGGCTCACTCCTGGCTCCAATTGGCTCTTGGAGGAGTCATTGGGCTAGGGGCTCACATACTTTTTCCTCCCTGCACTGTGAATGTTTACATGTTATGTTCAATTAAACAATGGCAACATCTAATGTTTGTGTAGTATTATTTTAAGCAGACTGTGTTCTTCTATTGTTGTGACTTAGATGAAGTTCAGAGCACATTTTATGACCAATTCATGCAAAACTCCACGTAATCCTAAAGGGTTCACATACTTTTTCTTGCAACTGTATATGAATTTCTATTGTAGCCAGAAAGGGATACAAGCCAAACATGGAGCTATCCGTTAATTGGACATTAAGCCAAAACACAATTTTCTTTACTCTTACGTCACCCCAGACAGGATTATTAATGTACATTAACATTTTCTGAGGAAGATACTTAATATTCTGTCAATAGAGCAGTAATTTTCCCTAGAAAATTCAGTGGCCAGATTCAGAGATTGTCATCATCATTTAAGTCAAAACTGGGAATCAACTCTGCTTAACAACCTGGAAAGCTGTGATAAGCAGTGTAAAGTTTGAAAGAGGGTGAATGAATTTAGGAAGATCATTCTAGCAAGTAGTATGGATATATGGTATTGGAGATTCATGGGGAGGTGAGTGGCTTTACAGTTAGTATGATGATAACCCTAACCCTAACCCTATTGCTGCTCTTGCTATTATTGATATACTTATGTGCACTGGCATGCAGAAGATAACTGATTTAAGTGAGAGTTTATTATTATTATTGGACATTTGTTGATTTCCCACAAGAATAATAAAAGTAAAGACTCCTTCAATTTGAACTTGTCTCCTGACTAATTTATCAGTATGTCCAAGTAGTTGTCTTGGCAGCAATATGGAAAGAGGTCACCATTGTCCTCTTTTAAAATTGTTTTCAATTTTCCAGTCTACTCTATAAATCCTGGCATTTTTTGATAGTTTCCCATACCAGGTCTGTTCTACTATCCAGGCTTGGATTGCTGGGATTAAACCAAAGTTAATTAGGTATCGCATCTTCCAACCCTAAATAAATATTTAATTTTTGACTAGAAGAGTAATTTCTGTTATTGGCTGATTATAGGCCACCTTTCTATGTAATGTGTCTTGTCAGAGAAAATTGTGAATTCTTTGGGGGGGGGAGTAGGAAACATTAAAAAAACAGGAAGCATCAACACATTTCTGAATAGATTTTTACATGGAGATGTTGAAAGAGATTCATGTTTGAGTAGCTTGATGTAAAAGCTGATTTAGATATGCCAATTCATAGTAGAATGGCTGTCCCTTTATAATATCTAATGGCACATTAGAAGTCCATGTTGTGAAGAGTTTATCCATCCAATTAGAAATTCCTGGCTCTTTAGATCAAGATGTTTTTCTTTCTTAGGGTTGGGTTGCAGAGGGGAGGGGGAGGGAAATGACTCTGACCAATATTAACTTTTTCAAAATTTATCTAGGGTGCCTATGTTGCCAGAGAAAAAGAGTGATTCTATTTCTCAATAATGCAAAAAGCAATTAGTTGAAGAGGAATTGGCAATGGGTCATAGACAATTGGGCAGAAAAAGCAGTAATCTTTTTGAACAGGTATATGACATGAGAGAAGTTGTAGCAATAACTGTTAGAATATTTTGCTGTATGGCAGGCAATCTGTAGTTCCCACATCCCTTTTCTATAACCCATGGAGTTAGAGGAAACTCTAGTCTAGAACTGCTGGAAATCAAGGGTACAAACTCCCTGTTTTTTCAAAACATTGAAAGTGGTGGGAAGGACCAGTTGGTATGATGGCATTCCTCACCATACTCCATTCCCATTAGCACATCTGCTTTGGTGATCCTTTCTCCTGTCTGCTTGCTTCACCCACATAACCACAGCAGGTTCAGATTTTCCCCACCCTGTGGCTGGAGGAATGTTATTTTGCTGCCTAATGATACATCCTTATAAGAGGTTGTATGTGTTTGGTTATGTTTCATACACAATTTCATCCCCAGCTGATGATTTTCTTATTCATCCTGTCCTGATTTTGGTTGGCCTTTAGTTTTGTAGGCTGTCTTTTTTCCATGCGGCTTCAATCTTGAGTGTTTATCTTTTTCTTTTTTTTCTTTCTTTTTTAGGGAGAACAGGAATCGATTGACGCAAATCATGTTGCTGAAATCTCTCCTGCAGGTATATGACAGAGATGTTCCATTTTCATGTGAGGTTTGCAGAGAAAAATAGATACCGCATTTGTGTAGGAAATAATGCTCCTTTTGGCCTACTAAAATTCACGTGTCTGTAACCTTTAAATGGGAGAAATGGTGCATCATGGGACAAAGCCTTTTGAATCTCAAATGGGCTAACTTACAGAATGTGTCCAAAATCCAGGACCTCTGACTCCTGTGCAATTGAAATTTCAGGGATTTTATAAAATATTTATGGCGTAACAATCATCATAAAGCATTTTATGACATAGTACAAAATGTCATAAAATAAATCCTGTGGTCAATTCTTGATGTTTGACTGCTACCTAGTTCAGCATGAGGTACTTTTGATACATCTGAATATCTCCGTGAATTTTAAAGAACGTTTCCAGTACATTAGAAGCTCTGCCATTGTTGAAGGCATTGAGGAATCTAGTAAGGAAATATCACTGAAACAATGATCCAAAGAGTCATGGCTTGTCTAATAACACATTAAAATTAACCAGGGTTAACAAAAGGCAGTTGCTGTATTTCTACAACTTGCTGTGCCTACCACCTCTATTCCACGTGCTGAACTACAAATCGCCCAATGCCATTTTAACCTAAACTAACATCTGAAACCAACTGTATCTCTGAGACACAAATTAAATCTAGACAAATTAAGACTTTGAAAAAGAAATTAAGAAGAATGGGAGAAGGTTGTTTTAGCAATATCTTGGCTGCTCTAGCTGTCATTATTATTGAGTGCATTGCGAACAAACTGCTGAGTATTGATTAATGGAGAGGCTCTCTATGGAACCTGCAGGTTTCCACTGGTTTCCAGTGCAGTAACATGCTCACCGCCCTTCCCAGCTCCTTCCTGGACAGGCTCTTGTCAGCTACATTAATGGAGGATGCAGAGATTCGCCTTTTTGTTCTGCAGATTCTCATCAGCTTCATTGACCGCCATGGGAATAAGCACAAATTCCAGACAATCAGGTTTGCAGACCATTTTTTTCTTGTGGTAGAGAGGAGATGCTATATGAGATGGGAAAGTATCATAGATAATTTGGCTACAAACCATGTGAATACATATTGCTCTCCTTCTGTCTTCCTAAGTAGAAATTGCACGATATTCTGTTCATTGTTGTGATGGCCTTCTAGCAAGTCTAATGATTATGCCATTTGTTTGAACCACAGTTTCATTCAGCAATTCTGAATGCACAGATTAAATATAGCTGTATCAGAAAGAATAGAAATATATGAAAAGAATATTTATACAAAAAGGTTTTTTTCTTCTCCCCTAATATTGCTCAGTGGTAGAATTTCCCTTGAATGCTTTTTCATCATGATTGGCCAAGTGAACAATGCTGTCAATTGGTAATCGCGTTAATAAACATAATAACATTGTGACTACATCCTGTCATTCTTTCAGGTTGTCTACATGAGGATAATGGTGTGGAGAGCACGAGACGTATTTGTCCCAGTTACCTATTGATAAGAACTATTTTGCAGTTGTTCTTCTGAATTAAAATTTGTGAGGGATTTAGGCTTAGACTTATTTTGAAATACATGTATCCTTCCTTCACAAGGTTTATTATATAATTTGCTGGACATTTTCTTTGATTGATAACACCACTGTAATTTTACCATTCCCTTTGATTATTAGAAAGGGTAGACTATGGAAAGAAAAAAAATATATGTTGTAGCATTAGAGAAGGTAAAATATAAATGAATTTTTAAATTAAGGAGCCTGGAAGCTGCTTCTTTATAAGTTTTTCATTCTATTCTTTTCCTTTCTCTATTTCTTTCTTTGTGTTTTTTCAGTAATTACTTTTAATACTTTCAGTACTTTATTTACTTTTAATAATTACGGTTCTTACTTTTATCTTTCAAAATTTATATTGTTCCTATTCTGTTAAAATCTTCTTTGATAAAAATTATACATAAAAATATAATTCCACCACTCCTTGAAATATCCTGTGAGTTTCTAAACAAGAGGAGAGATGGACAATCTTCTCCACCCTTTTGTTACAGCCTGCTTCCATATACACACACTCCTATTAAATTTTTTCTCATTTTTTTTTCTGCACAGCACTATCAGTGATATCTCCATCCTGAAGCTGAAAGTGGACAAATGTTCACGCCAAGATACTGTCTTCATGAAGAAGGTATTGAGGACTTGCCAAACACTCCATTAAAAAAAAGATAGGGGTTGATTGGTTGTAGTCACTAGCAGTATATGATAAACCGGCAAAAACGTATCTTCTTGAACATGCTAAAGCAGGGGTGTCAAACTTGATTTCATTGAGGGCTGCATCAGGGTTGTGTTTGACCTCGGGGGGCCGGATGGGTGTGGCCAGGGTGGGTGTGGCCAGCTCGACGTCACTTCTATCGCGTCGGCCTCCAGCCCTATGCCAGCGAAAATGGAGCTCGGGAGGGCCACATGTGGGCCCCCCCAATGGGTGGGATTCATATTTTTTACTACCGGTTCTGTGGGCGTGGCTTTGTGGGCGTGGCTTGGTGGGGGGTCATGTGACTGAGTGGGCGTAGCCAACTCGAAGTCACTCATGGCAAGGTGGGGCAGCACCTTGCTGTGAGTGAAATCAAGTTGGCCACGCCCACTCAGTCACATGACACCCCCCACACACCAAGCCACACTCACAGAACCGGCAGAAAAGTTCGGCCAAGTCTTCTAGCGTTCAACCTGGCTGCTTCTCTCCTCCTTCTCGGCCTCATACACACAGAGCAAACAGGCACACATCTTACGGCGCCAGAGGGATTCGCCCACGTGCCGTCTCCTCGCAGAAGGTCCCGGCGCCGTGAGATGTGTGCACGCTCTGTGTGTATGCCCGAGAAGGAGGAGAAGACTTGGCCGAACTTTTCTGCCTCCCTTCGCAGCGGAGCTGCTCGGAAGGCAGCTCCTGCAGCCTGTCCCTTTATGGTCCCCCCCTTCCCCCCCACATCGAAGTACCTTAAAGGAACAGACTGCGGCGGCTGCCTTCGGAGCAGCTCCGCTGCGAAGCCATCCCTCCAACGCAGCAGGCCGTTCTCCTGGTTGGGTCTAGCAACGGGTTGCGGCCGCGCACACACACCGGCAGGAAATGGGGTGCGCGTGCACGGCCGGCACGAAGAACAGGGCGGCGAGGGACGGCGTCACAGCGGAGCTGCTCGGAAGGCAGCCAAAAACTACCGGTGGCTGGAGGCTTCTCACAAAAGGCGGCCGAGCCTCACCATGCCCCCCCCACCAAGGCGCGGACGAAGGTGAGCGAGGCGGAGGGCGAGCAGGCGGTGGCATGCGGGCGGAGGCCCCAGGGAAGGCCAGAGCCGGGAAATGGCGCGTACTCTGACCTGGCCAAGGCAAATGGCGAGTGGGCGGAGCGGAGGCTCCGGGGCCTCGGGGAATGGCGCGTCCCTGGGTTCCCGAGGCGAAGGGCGAGCGGGCGGCATCCTTACCTTTGGTGAGCAGAGCGGGCGAGGCGCGGAGGCGAAGCGAGGCGATTAGCTGGGCCGCGTGGTGAAGGCAACATATATAGGGTGGGCTGGGCGAGCTGGCGGGCAGGGCGAGCGGCGGGCAGGGCGAGCGGCAGGCAGGGCCAGACAGAGGTAGTATTTGCCGGTTCAGCGAACCAGTTAAAATTTCCGCTACCTGTTTGCCCGAACCAGCTGAATATCACCTCTGCCCCCCGATCTCTGTTTTTGCTAGCAGAGGGCTGCAGGAGGCCGTTGCAGCCAAAAACGGAGCTCGGGAGGGCCGCACGTGACCCCCTGAGCTCCATTTTTGCTGGCAGAGGTACCACAGGCTGGTCCTTTGCTGTATCCAGGGTGGCCCTGGGGGCCAGATCTAAGCACCCCGTGGGCCTAATCCAGCCAGCGGGCCTTGAGTTTGACACCCTGTGCTAAAGTAATGTAAAAGCATTGCCTTCAATACTTCAATGAAATGACAACTTCCTCATAAAAAGGTATGTTATATTTGTTCACAGCACTCCCAGCAGCTCTATCGACACATGTATTTCACTTGCAAGGAAGACAATAACGGTCGTACTCACTATGAGGCTGTCTACAGTCTACTGGCACTCATCAGCATTGAACTGGCCAATGAAGAGGTGGTAGTGGACCTCATCCGGTTGGTTTTGGCCATACAGGTATGTGCAGGCTGAAAAATCTTCCAACTCCCTAGCAGGAAGGATAGAAAGGAACCTCCAAGGAAGACAAGATTTTATCTCAGGTGACAAATCGCAAACAGGTTTATAAGGGCTACTACTAAACTTAGATATGGAAGGTATCTAAGGTATGGAGATACCTAGCAAATACTCGTATGAAATTTACTAGCAATAACTTAGAAGCCTGTCCTTTCACTAGCACTAGTGAATGGTGGTGCAGTGGTTAGAATGCAAACTAACTCTGCCCACTGCCAGGAGTTCAATCCTAACCGGCTCAAGGTGGATTCAGCCTTCCATCTTCCGAGGTCATTAAATGAGGACCCAGATCATTGGGGGCAATATGCTGAGTGATTGTAAAACACTCAGAGAGTGCTGTGGAGCGGTATATAAGTGTAAGTGCTAGCTAGTGCTAGTGCTAATAGCCTTAAAAAGCTGTTCCAGAATTTTTAAACAATGAAAAACTATTCATCCTCAAATGCTAACAGTGACACTGAGACCGGCGGAATTTATATTTCTTTTACAATTAGTTCCTACCCAGACTTTCCCTTAATTAAGCAAATGTGTACCTCTACCCCTCCTGCTTCAGACAAATTGTACTGATTGCACAAATACAGCATGTGTTGTAATGGACTTGTGTTGATGTGCTGCAACAAATCCAAGCAAAGAAAAGAAGTCTTGATAACTCTTTGACTGAACATCTTTAAGCTTTGTTCCTGGAGAAATTGGCATAAATGAATTCTAAATAGACGGATCCCTTCAAAAACAGCTTCCCCCGCCAAATGCATTGAAACTGCATTTCATGTCCTGGTTTCAGCCTTACACATCTGGAGGGCAAAAGCTGGTGAACTCACGTTTTACGATTTGTTAACTACTGTACTTTTTAGCCTATTGGATCTAAAGGTGAAATGTGCTTCAGAGGTCATAGGGACACAAATATATTACCTCTCTGCAATTCCTTAAATAAATATGCCTTTTCTTGGGATTTCCCAACAACTTTTTGCCTTTGAATCCAAAGTGGTGCACAGTCCTCTTCAACATACGCTGCATATCCTTATTACAATCACCTACTGCCTCAGGGGTGAAATTCAAAATTTTTCCCTACCGGTTCTGTGGGCGTGGCTTGATGGGCGTGGCAGGGGAAGGATACTGCAAAATCCCCATTCCCTCCCCACTCCTGGGGGAAGGATATTGCAAAATCTCCATTCCCACCCCACTTTGGGTCCAGCCAGAGGTGGTATTTGCTGGCTCTCCGAACTACTCAAAATTTCCGCTACCGGTTCTCCAGAACCGGTCAGAACCTGCTGGATTTCACCCCTGTACTGCCTCTTTTTGCACATGGTAGCTTTGGCACAGGAGTCAACTGGTACAGCAGAGTGACAAGTGAATAGAAATAGAGCAGGCAGCAGCCGTAGCTACGGAGGCTTTGGCACAGATACGTCTAGTGCATCAATTGCATCCTTTCCTGGACCAGAAGGCCTTGCTCACAGTCACTCCTGCCTTGTTCACTTCCCATTTGGATTACTGCAATACACTCTGTATGGAGCTACCCTTGAAGATTATCCGGCAACTGGTCCAGCATGAAGCAGCGCACCCAGTAATGGGTACCTCTAGTTTTGCCCAAGTAACACCTTTTTGTGCAAGTTACACTGGCTTCCACTTTCTTTCCACAGGCAATTCAAGGTGCTAGTTAAAGCATATCACATGGCAATAGAATATAACCCAAGGCTGGGTTACCTGCAGGACCGGCTTTCTCTACCAGGCCAGATAGGGTGGGCACATTCCTAGGCCCTTCCCTTAAATATTGTCATTTGATGGGAGTTAAGAAGTGTGCATTGTCTGTGGCAGCCCCTAACCTATGGGACACTCTAACCCCTGAGGTTCGGCAGGCTTCTAAACTCCTAGCCTTCCATTAGGCTTTGAAGACTTGGCTTTTCTCCTAAGCACTGGGATAAGACTGAATGACTGCACATCAGAAGTTTGACTTGGCGCCAGGCTTTAGCTGTTTTTAAAGTTTCAATGTGTTTTATAGTTTTAATATGGTTTTACATGTTGCTTTAACTTTTGATTGAGAGCCACCCAGAACTGATTAGAAGATGGGCGGCTATATAAATCTTCTAAATAAATAAATATGTAACTATCCCATATGCTACACACCCATATTTACTCTTCTTCACATTGTACTTAGATTCCATCTGGTTGTAAGAGATTTATTTATTTAATGCAATTTAATACAATTTAGAGGCTGCCTGAATCCATATGACTCTGGCCGGCTTCTGTTTTTTTAAAAGTAGGAAGAATTTAAAAAAGAAACAGATCACTAGCATCCAATGTGGGAAGAGGTCAAGTATGCATGTTTTTTTTTTTAGCCCAGCCCTTCTTGGATTCATTAGATTCCTTGAAGAAGCAATTTGCAAGAGTTTCTTGCATATACTTTATATAAGGAGTTGGATCTGTTATACAATTCCTGCCAATTACCATAAAATGCTCTTGAATGCTAACAATATAATTTAATTTGAACCCACAAAGATAAAGCATATAAATTTAAAAAAGAAAATATTAATAAATTAGGGTAGTTGGGGCAGTTTTGATCTGTTAAAGTTGATGAAGGCATTAATCTAATGCATGCTCAGGTTCAATAATGATTGACCCACAGAGCTAGACTTGTAGGGGTCTCAACCACCTCTCTTCTGGGTCTACACATCCTACCGGTAGTTCCTTAGTGTTGTCATCCCTTGTCTACTAGAAGATGACTACTCCTGCTATCCTCTCCCTAAGCCTCGTGTGTGAATTAGGGACAGATTGTCCTTGTGCCTTACTGGAAAGTAAAAAAAACAAATGATAAATTACAGGCACTCCTTGTTTTGTGACCACAACTGTGACCGGCAGTATGATTAAGCAAAGCAGTCGCTACTTGAAACCATGACTGGGCTTATGACCTTACTTCAACTTTCCTTTGCTTGCAAAGGTCATAAATGCGAGGACTGACTGGTCACAAAGTTACTTTTTCTTCACCATCATAACTATGAGCAGTTGCTAAATTAAGCAGTCACTAAATGAGGACTATCTGTAATAAAAAGGAAATAGATTTTATAGTGCCACTCCTAGCCCTATGTGTACCTGGGGAAATCCAGCCCCTTTGCTTTGAAAGAGAGATCAATCACAAGCACAAAATCCAGAAGTGGTTTCCAAATGAAAACAAAATTACCGTATTTTTTGGAGTATAAGACGCACCTTTTTCCCCCCTAAAAGAAGCTGAAAATTTGGGTGCGTCTTATACTCCGAATGTAGCTTTTTTCGAAGCTTTTTTTCCAGCCCTAACAAGGTGCTAACAGTGAAGCTTTGCTAGCTAAGCGATCTTCCCTTTGCCTGTTTTTTTCATTGCTACTCCCTCCAAAGAAGGTTTTTTCAGTCCTAACGAGGTGCTAAGGATCTTCCCGGCTCTTCCCAGCTTGCAGGCTGTTTTCATTGCTACTCCCTCTGAAGGAGGTTTTTTTAAGCCCTAACCAGGAGATAAAATAATGTGCTAAAGCTGACCAGACTAAGGACTAAGGCAGATTTTTCCCTCTATTTTCCTCCCCAAAAACTAAGGTGCGTCTTATACTCCGGTACGCACCTTAGTTTTTGGGGAGGAAAAACTATTTTCGCAGCACTATTTTCTTGCTGCGGAAAATAGTATACCGGTATATTTCTGTTTGCACTTACTAATCATCATCATTTATGTTACCAAAATTCACTATACCAGTGATGGCGAACCTTTTTTTGCTCGGGTGCCAAAAGGGCGCGCGCACGTGCCCACACCCATAATGCAATGCCCTCCCCCCTGCGCATGTGTGCAGAACCCCCCACGCTGCCCCCCTCCCCCCGCGCGCATGCGCGCAGGGCTCACTGAAGCCTCCAGACTTCCGGTAGGCCCGTTGGGCCGTTTTTCACCCTCCCCAGGCTTCAGGAAAGCCTCGTTTCCGAACTTCCGGTAGGCCCGTTGCGTCCGTTTTTCGCCATCCACAGGCTCCGGAGGCTTTCCTGAAGCCTGGGGAAGGTGAAAACGACCTCCCCCCCCCCGCCTTCCGGAAGGCCGAAAATCAGCTGGCCAGCGCGCACATGCATGCTGGAGCTGACATAGGGCAACGCCTCGCGTGCCCTCAGATATGGCTCCGCGATCGCCATCACTGCACTATACTCTTTCAAATTCTTTAACCTTAAAGGCAAAAAATCTTTTTCTGATCAACTAATAAAAAAATTGATACCGAAAGAGAGATCAATCCAAATAATAAATAGAATCAAAATTACATTTAAATAAGCACGTCATATTAAAAGTAATCATATGCAATATTTCCATCTACTTTTTATCCATCCTTTCAAAGGTAACATTTTTCCCGAAACAGATTTTCCTCCATTCTTCTCGGACCCTCCAGGATTTAGGCCAGTTCATTCTGAGGCCATTCCCAACTACTCTCTTGGTTTTTTTAAAAAAAAGATATTTTTTTTCTTTCTCTCTGGTGGAATTTGGATGATTGGCTTTATATATACCTTCAGGCTCTGATGCCGATGCGGATTCCATGTCCAAGATGAGTGAATGGAGACTGAAACTCAGGCGTGTCTGGCTGTCAATGAACGTGGGGGTTGGGGGAGCTTGCTTGTCCTTTCACTACAATGCTGCTGTCCTGTTGGCAGGAACTGGCCCAGGTGAACGAGGATAACCTGCCGTTGTACAGCCGCTGTGCCCTGTATGCCCTTGGAGCTGCCTACCTGAACCTGATCAGCCAATTGACCACTGTGCCTGCCTTTTGCCAGCATATTCATGAGGTCTGCCACTTGGCTTTACCTTTGCTTATCTTTCCTTTACCTGTAGTTTTTTTTTTCTACCAGGAAACTTCCTTCAGCTTGGTCCAAATAGATTGGTTGACAATTCTAGGAGTTACGGTGGCTCAGTGGTTAGAGTGCAGTACTGCAGGCTACTTCTGCTGACTGCCGGCTGCCTGCAATTTGGCAGTTCGAATCTCACCAGGCTCAAGGTTGACTCAGCCTTCCGTCCTTCCGAAGTCAGTAAAATGAGGACCCAGATTGTTGGGGGAAATATGCTGACTCTGTAAACCGCTTAGAGAGGGCTGTAAAGCACTGTGAAGCGGTATATAAGTCTAAGTGCTCTTGCTATTACAATCCAAAACATTTGGAGCACACAGAGTCATAAGAATATGAAATCCCAGCACTCCATACCCTGTAAAAACCAGTGGGATTTTTAGGGAACCCACAAACAGGACTTTCCCTGTTGTGATGCTCAGCCATGTTAGATGAATCACCTACAGCCTCAAAGTACTCACATGTATCAGACATTTCTGGACTAAACCCACCCACTGGACATTTCCTGAAAAGTGTGGTTGTCTTTTTTCTGTATCTCTTCTCATTGCCTCTCAATATGTTATGATGCAAAATCATCACACGAAGTGGTTTCCTGCCATTGCATTGCATCATTGCCTATCTCATACGGAAGAAAGAGATTCTGAAGCACCCAACTTTTATCAACTTTCAGCTGGATGTGATTAAGGACTGTGTGTACAAGTGCCTTTAACAACAACTGCATATTGGAAATAGTTAACCAGGCTCCCAGATTTGATATACTGAGAACTCAATTTGCTAACCCAGTAGTACTAATCAAGAGATTCCTGAATAGCAGTGCTCTCCTGACTCCAATTCGTTCTCTGCATCTCTTAGTCTTGCACTGGAGCAATGATGGCATCCAGGAATATTTAGGCAAACATTAGAGACCAGTGTTGATGAAGTCACAAGCAGTTGGTGGACATGTCACAATACCTGCTCATTTTTAACCATGGCCATAGCTCTGTGCAACCCAGAGCAGGGGAGCTTATTAGCGCTGCCAGGCAGAGCATCCAAAGATAATACTGATATCTGATCAGATAAAATCTGGTATTTTTTTTACAGTGGGAACTGACCACACCAAGTTGGTAAAAAAAAAGTCTTGCATTTTTCTTCTCTCCAGGTTATAGAGATGAGGAAAAAGGAGGCTCCCTACTTGCTCCCTGAAGGTGTCTTTGTAGAGAAACCCAGGTATGAGAGCCGTTGTTAGCTTAAAACAGGGGTGTCAAACTCGATTTCATTGAGGGCCGCATCAGGGTTGTGTTTGACATTGGGGGCTGGGTGGGCGTGGTCAGCTTGACGTCATTCATGTCAAGCACCTGTGGTGGGCGGGGCGGGGCTCGGGGGGGCCGCGACAACTCCTGCAGCCCTCTGCCAGCAAAAATGGAGCTCAGAAGGGCCGCACACAACCCTCCCGAGCTCCATTATGAGCCGAGGTAGCGCAGTAGTTAGAGTGCAGCACTGCAGGCTACTTCAGCTGACTGCTAGCTGCAGTTCGGCGGTTCAAATCTCACCGGCTCAAGGTTGACTCAGCCTTCCATCCTTCCGAGGTGGGTAAAATGAGGACCCAGATTGTTGGGGGCAATATGCTGACTCTGTGAACAGCTTAGAGAGTGCTGTAAAGCACTATGAAGCGGTATATAAGTCTAAGTGCTATTGCTATTGCTATTTTCGCTGGCAGAGGAACCACGGGCCGGTCCTTCACTGTTTCCAGGGCGGCCCCGCAGCCCAGATCTAAGCATCCCGTGGGCCAGATCCAGCCCGCGGGCCTTGAGTTTGACACCCCTGGCTTAAAACACGTTGATTATATCCTTACTGTAATTTAAATCAGTGCTTTTCAACCTCAGCAATTTTAAGATGTATGGGCTTCAGCTTCCAGAATTGACTTGCTGGCTGGGGGAATTCTGAGAGTGGGTTCGCACCACATCGATAAGATTGAGAAGCCTTAGTTTAGATAACGATGCTTTGAACAAGTGGGCTTTTCAACCCGCTTAATTATTCCATCATTTGCCTTCAGCTCTGTTTTTCTCAGGTGTCCTTCCTTCCCTGGAGACCAATTGCTGCGTAATATGGGTACCTGGGGAGTCATTGGGACAGTCATGTATTGTTTCTCTTGCTTTGACCCAAAGGCTGTCACGGAACCTGGATCACCTTGGCCCCGAGATCCTCTTCCGGCAGAGCAAGATCAGTGAAGTGCTGGGAGGGAGTGGCTACAATTCAGATAGGCTCAGCACACCTTACATCCCTCAGCTGACAGGTATGAGGGCAATGGGTCATATATTTTCTATACTCAAGAATTTTATCATTATTTTTAGAACAAACTTCTATTGTGTTTTGACTTAAAAGTATTCCAAAGAGCCAAATTGATGGTGGTTGATTCTTCATTGTGGTCTTTGTGTTTCATACGGCTGGGCTTTGCACTCAAACACAGCATTGTGTTTCATTTATCCCTCTCAACTTTAATGTACTCGCTGAAGGAATAGCCTTCTACTATCTCCAAATCTAGGCGGCCCTAGCATCTTCAGCAGGGGTGAAATGTGAAATTTTCCCCTACTGGTTCTGTGGGCGTGGCTTATTTTGTGGGCGTGGCTTGGAGGTCAGATGGGTGTGGCTTCAGGTGGGTGTGGTCATGTGACTGGGTGGGCGTGGTCATGTGACTTGGTGGGTGCGGCCAATTTAGCAGTCCATTTTGTCAGGGAGCAGGGGGTTGGACTAGATGACCTCTGAGGTCCCTTCTAGCTGTGCTGTTTCAAAGCATCCTCTGAAGCTGTGTATAGTGCCAGCCAGGTTTGTGGTCCTCCCTCCTTCCCTCCCTCCCCCCCCCCCTCCCCCCCTTTTTTCTTTCCTTCTTTCTTTCTTTTTCCTTCTTT
>QLTV01002265.1:2874307-2893479 GCA_003457575.1 Thermophis baileyi | reverse complement strand
TTCTCCTTCTAACACCTCTCTCTTTCTTTTATTTCTCTTTCTTTCTCCCTTCCCCCTCCCTCCCCCCCTCTCTCTTTCTTTCTTTCAGGGGAACTGGCAGGGAAAATAGGCTTTAAAAAGTTTTTTAAAAAACCAGGAAGTGATGATGTCAGGGCAGGTGGGTGGAGCTTCATGCTGCCATCCCGGTTCTCCGAACCAGCTGCTGCCATCGTTACCTACTCGCCCGAACCGGGCGGATTTCACCCCTGATCTTCAGCTACTTGGTCTTGATAGGATTGAATCAGAGACAGTTCCTTTCCAGCCAGGCCCAACATAACCTCCAAACGTTAAAATAAAACCTCAACAGTCTCACTTGGCCAGCCTAACATTGGCACATATAATTAATGAAATCTCAAACTGGCATATCATTTCACCCAGCCATTCCATGTACATATTGACTAAAAGGTGAGAAAGAGTTGCCCCGTGGTAACCTGCAAAGGAGGGACCCAGGGAGTGGCCTCTTTCCACCCCACCCCACCCCCAATTGTGTGAAGCACAGAGAACACAACAATGAAGATTGCTTTCTGTAACTCTGGTTCTTCAAGAATAATAACAGAATAACAGAGTTGGAAGGGACCTTGGAGATCTTCAAGCCTTCTAGATTTCTAGACTTGTTGTGACCCAGCACGGCAAGCCCCCAGGAAATGACACACACACACTGATTGCAAAAACAAATAAGACTTTACCACTAATAAGGCAGCTTAGTAGTAAGTTTGTTACAGGTTTTTCAACATAGTTCTTGTTGAAACTCAAAGAACACTTTGGCCAGGATTCCAAATACAAAAATGCAAACAGGTCATTAAGTCCCGAATTATCCTCACTTACTGGAGTTGGCCAAGAGCCCGGACTGGAGTTATTCCAACTGAGATAACCAAAGTTCTGACAGCAGCCAGGAAAATAATTGTGTTGTCTCCAGCAAAGGTTTCAGCTTTGATAAAACCTTAAATAGTCTTAGGGCATGGCCCATCTGCCTGCAGGTTTACATGTGAGGAGACCTCCTCCTACAGAGCCACTCTTGCCGGCTAGCTGCCCTGCGTGCCCTAGCATCAATCAGAGGCTCCTCCTCTCCACTTGAGTCATTCAACTCCTGCTGGGGAGGTGCAGAAGGCCCTGGTTGGTTATCGTCCTCTGGCCCTGCGTCCTCCTCGGTCTCGGACTCAGGTGCCGGAGATACAGAATGATATTGCCACCCCATGGTCGGTTCTTGGTCTTCCGGATCCATGAGCAGCTGCGCGGGACTCGGGCAAGCCACAACAAGACTAGTCTTCAGGTCTAGAAGTCATCTGTGTATTTACGCAGCCCACTCTATCAACCACGGCTTCCTGATGGAAAATTAGTGAGCTGAATTCAATTCCTTGCATTTGCCCAAGAACTAAAGAGAGGATGAGAGGCTTTTTATCTAGTACAATAAAACGAAGATTGTCTTTTCCTGCTTAAGACTTAGAAGCATTCCAGAAAATGCTTTTTGAAGGCACAGAATTAAATTACGCGGCCTACTTGAAAAACTGCAGTTAACAAAAACAAACTCTACTCCTTTTATATGTAATAGAGCACTTCAGGACTAGCAAAAACCAGAAATAACTTATGCAGACCAGCAATTTTGGATAAATTATGCGATGTGTTCATTTTGCTTCATCCAGTGTTATTTATTGTGCAGGATTGGAGTTGCACAGCAACATCACTTTATTTTTAACTCTTACATTTACAGGGTACCCATTGCATTCTTTCTTACCCATATTTAACTGAACATTTGCAATTTTCCTCTTACAGTTTTCTAAACCCTGTGGGTCTCTCACCCAAACAGGGGGGAAAAAAAGTGAAACAAAGTTGTATGGTCCATCAACCTCAAGAACTATGTGTTGTTGCTTTATAGTGTGATATTTGTCTTACTGGGAGAGGCACCAATCTGAGAATAGGCAAGGATTGGAAAGTCATTGTCCCTTTGGATTCATCTAGCACATACTAGTTTAGAAGCAATGTTCATGGTTGCTTTGCACAGTCACACTTGTTCTTATATAAACATTGATTCAGATTTGGGGAAAATATCCTCAGTGGTTTGTAATTTTGCCAAAAGATAAGCCATTCTGAAAGCAAGGTATGCTTGAAAACTTCAAGGAAAATTGAGGACTTCGTAATCATAAGTAATTCCCTAAAACAAAGCGCTTGCCTGGGCTTTAAAATGTACTGATTAGTTATTAGAGATGCAAAACCATGGCACCTTTCATGATCACAAGTTGTCCTATCTTTCAGGTGTGTTCTATGCTTATAAACTTCCTGGTTGCTTTGGCTTGAAACAGTCCTCTGAGTGGTCTCGGTGGTACAAAGAACACGCTCACAGTATTTTTGAATTAAAGGATTACAAGCAAAAGGGCTAGGAAATTAAAGCAAGATCTCTTTGTCATGGAAATGCATGTTCCACAATTTAAGTGATAGCAGCCCCTCCATTATAACTATTTTGGCTGTAACTGTAGCCAAGAATCTCAAAGATAGCAGGTACAGGAAGCTGGACTAAGACGAATCAGTGTTCCTTGATTGTATTCACGCAACATGCCAAACTAAGCAAAACTTGGGTTGGTTAATGATTCAACCTATTAAGAAAACTCATTATCTTAGTATCTTGAGTGAAGTGGGCTATCGTGTTGAGTCGTAATATGGTTTGTGCTATTGCATGTAGATGTTCAAAGAAACACACCAATTGTGTTTTGTTAACTCATATTAAGAGTTTAGCATGTTGTGGAAATCCAGTCTCTCTAAGGCAGCATGTGTTTATTTATCAATCACTGTCACAGGAAACCAGGGCCAAATAATTCCTCTCGCTTTATAATTCCCTACAAAATGCTAGACACATAACCTTTCCAGCTGGGAAAGAAGATGATTTTACCTCCCTTTCTCCTTTTAGATGAAGACAGACTGTCTAAGAGGAGGAGTATTGGAGAGACCATCTCTCTACAAGTTGAAGTGGAATCCAGAAATAGCCCTGAGAAAGAAGAGGTATGCCATTCTCAATGTACCCTTTTTTGGCTAGGCTCAGCAAGCATAAATTGAATGAGAAATGGATGGTTGGGAACCTATTACCAGTCCTGGGAGGTTCTCTTTGCTTTCTTCTGAACTTCTCTTCCCAACATCATACTTTTTGAGATGCTATTTTACTTTGTACCTATTGTGGAGCAGTTTTTTAAGGACCTAACGACATTATGTACTGGTTTATTGTATTCATTTGTCCAAACAATAAGAAATGGAGGGCTTTAAAACAGATAATCTGTAATAGCAACTTGATTGGGAAAGGATTTACTTCATCCCATATGTTTGTTTATTGGTTAGTTCTGTTGTGTTCCAGCCTATGGTATATTGAATTAGATTTCCAAATTCAAATTTTTAAGGCTACATGAATTGCATCCCAGATACCAAAGGACCGTGGACGGTGTTGGTAAATCCCTATTTATTATCTTTGGAAATTCTGGAGAATACAGGATGATTACATGAGGGACCAATGTTCCTATCTTTGGCAGGGGGGCAACCTGGGAAAACTTTAAAACAGATCATAATCTATAAGAGATTAAGTCTGTAAGGATCTTGAAAAATCTGCAGTGTTTACAAGAAATTAACCTGAATATGCATTGCTTATAACAATAAGCAATGTCAATTATCTTTAGTTTTTTGTAAAGTAATACTCATAGTGAGAACACAATGGACATAACACAGTGTATCTTGAGTTCATTTCTTTGCTCAAGCATTACATTGTTCATCAGGGGTTCCACTACTCTTGCAGTATTCTTCAGCAGTTTCATTAATAACTTGCTTAGTTTGTAGATTAGTGTAAACTTGGTGGAATGCCTGATATTTCAGAAGATAAAACAACATTCAAAATTATTTCAAAAGGCTAAGGAAGAGAACTGAATAAAATTTAATTGATAAAAACCCAGAATTTTTCACTTCCTAAGTGAAGAATGCACTCAAACTCAAATGCACAGGGGTAGATTCAGGTTATACCCATGGACATTCTATGAGGTTTTACAAATGTCAAAATGAGCATTGCAGTGTATCATGATACCCTCCATCCCTTTTGTATATATGCTGAATAGAATAGAATAGAATAGAATAGAATAGAATAGAATAGAATAGAATAGAATAGAATAAACAGAGTTGGAAGGGACCTTGGAGGTCTTCTAGTCCAACCCCCTGCTTAGGCAGGAAACCCTACACCACTTCAGACAAATTATTATTGCACATTCATAAAAGCAGATCTTACCTTGTAACATCACGCTTGTTTTATCATCCTGATGAAACTATTGGATTTTACATAAATCTAGTATGGTAATATTATATGGTAAAAGGTTCCCGATATTACAGTTGACCACAAGTTGAATTTGAATCAGCACTGTGATATGTTATGTTGAATTAGACTTCATTAACAACAGTGTCCTTTTTAAATCATAGGAAGATAGTTCCACTGTATTCTGCATTATTTCAACCCAATGTTGAGTACCCTTCCCCTTTCTGAATAACATGTTTTAAGAAATATTCAGAAAAATCTAGTACAATTACAGAGGAATTAGTAAGGAATAACAGCGTTGGAAGGCTGTTGAGTCTTTTAGTCCAACTCCCGGGTCAAGCAGGAAACACTATACCATTTCAGACAAATGGCTGTCCAGTCTCTTCTTAAAAATCTCCAGTGTTGGAACATCCACAACTTCTGGAGGCAAGTTATTCCACCGATTAATTATTCTGTCAGGAAATTTCTCCTTAGTTGTAGGTTGGTTCTCTCCTTGATTAGGTTCCATCAATTGCTTCTTGTTCTGCCTTCAGCTGCTTTGGAGAGTAGGTTGACCCCCCTCTTCTTTGTGGCAGCCCCTTCAACGACTGCTATCATATCACACCTAATCCTTCTTTTCATTAAACTAGGCATACCCAATTCCTGCAATCGTTCTTCATATGTTTTAGTCACCAATGCCCTGATCATTTTTGTAGATGATTAATCCAGGATAATCAGAGTCCTGGAAATGCTTTCAATGAGGTGCTGAGGGAAAAGGGTTATACCTAGCCTTGAGAAAAATGACTATGGGAAGATGCACTAACATTGTTCAACTATGGGTATCACACTGAAGGCCAAGATCATTCTCGATTATCCCAGAATGCAGAATAAGGAATAAATGTTTTAATTTAGAGAAAGATAGATTCCAGTTGAATATTAGGGGAAAATCCTGGTAGTAGAAGGAATGCATCAGTGGAATCAGTTTTCCAAAGAGATGGTGAGCACCAATTTGTGTTCATATAGAAACTGAATATCCTGTTGTGGATGCTTTACTTAGGATTCTTGCACAGATAACAAATTGGGCTGGATGGTCTAAATGGCTTTTTCAATTCTGTGATTTGATGGAAAGTTAATCTAAGTGAAAATCTGTATTGATAGTAGCAATAAATCAGGAGTCTGGCAGCACCTTTTCTGACTCACAGATTTTAATAAAAGGCATAAGCTTTTATGAGTTGCAACTCACTTCATCAGATGCACAGAGGTGCTGCCACATTGCTTCTGATTTTATGGTAGGTCAAGGATAAGAACTTTTAATTCAAGATAACGCTCAGTGATTCCCCCCCCCTTCCTTCGACCTGGTCAGAAGCCCACTCTGGATAATTATGAAATGCCAAATGTTTTTTATTCTGGCATGTAAAAATGAAGCTTATGTACTTTCACATTGTTGCTTTTGTGCTTATCCGTCTGTTTTTGTTCTGAATCTGTCATACTTGTATGTTCTTAGCTACAAGAGAGTGCATAGAAGTATGAGAATAAATCTTTTAAAACAAATGCTTTTCATTAATTAAACAAACTCCACGGTACAATTTAAGAAAAGAAAATAATGGACTGCTTATCAAATCCTAACCAAATGTATGAACATGGATTCCCTAGTAAGGTAGTTGAGTGTCTCCAGTGCCTTGGGCCACCTAGAAGTTTGGCATGCAGCAAGGAGGAGGGTTTTGGGCAAGTGGCAGAATTGTTTAGAAGAGAGGTTTAGTTAGAGGGGTGCAAAACAGACAAGAATATGGAAAGGGGGATTTATCATTTGCTTATATTCTTAGGGTAATATACAGATGATTCATTTAATGAGGTAGTTCAATTTTTCTTCTATTAAATAAAGTTTCTTGATGACTACTATTCCTTTAAAGTAGAATTTCTTTCTAAACGATCAGATTTTAACATACCTAGTTTCTAACATATTCTTTCTCTACCATTGTCTGTTGTGTTCTTCCCATCAATCCCCCAAAGAGAGCACCAGCTGAAGAGATCACTTATGAAACCCTCAAGAAAGCAATTGGTAAGTCTCTTCGTGGCAGTCTCTGCATACTATTTCTGCTAAAACTAGATTGACTGGGGGAGGAGGGAATTTTGAAAATCTCTGATCTAATTAACGCCTTCCATCCTTCTCCTATTCTATATAGGCATCCCAGAATAATAGCACAATTAGAACCAGCTGGAGGAATCTTTAAAAATTAAGACAAATTCTGCTTTCAGCCTAAGCCAGGAAGCTGAACTCAAGTTTAAATGGGCAGGATTTTAATCCTACTCCTCCCCAATCATTAATTTCTCTTGCTTTCTTGTTAGTCGACAGCGTCGCTGTAGAGGAACAAGAGAGGGAAAGGAGACGGCAGGTGGTTGAAAAATTCCAGAAAGCTCCGTTTGAAGAAATTGCAGCACATTGTGGAGCCCGAGTAAGTATCAGGTTTTCCTATTGTGTCCCCTCTCTCCTGCTCTGCCTGCCTATATTGTTTCCCTTGGTGTATAGTGAGGAACAATCCTCATACGGAGGATAGCATATCTTGAAATAAGTAGGAGATTGAATAATGAAATCATACCGCATGTCAGTAGAAGAGAAGTGTGTTTTGTTTGTGTTGTAACTTATCCTTGATGCTTCTTTATATGTTGATTCAGCTTGATGAAAGTTAAATAAGATTATTTTTCTTATTTTGCTTGCTCAGACAGATCAGTAACAATGTTTTACAGGTTGTAGAATGCCTCAAAGTGAAACATCATAAAGTTTCGTCAATTATGATGTCACCTCTGTCTCATTGTAGTCCACTGCTAAGACAAGCTGAAATAGTTTTAGGTGTTCCAGAATGGAAGTGGTGTTTTTTGTGCTAGGTCAGCACAGACAATCTATGCAGACAATGTAGGGCAGTGCCGAAACGGGAGCGCGCGCGCAAGCCTGCATCTGGAGACCGGAAGAGCAGCCGGTTTCTGGTGCATGCATGCGCGCCGGCCACCTGGTCTTCTGGTTTCTGGCGCGGATGCACGCGCAAAGACCAGCTGGCCGGAGCTCATGCGCGCGCCGGAAACTGGAAGAGTGTCAATGAAGTGTCCCCCCAGCCCACCACCGAGAACAAGCCAGTGCAACCCCCGCTCCCACCACTTCTGCCAAGGGAGCGCGACCGCTTCCCGGCCGGCGTGCCTCTTACCCCGGCGCCGGAAAGACCTTCCTCCCGAAACAGGCACGTAAAAAGAATAAAAAAGAAATCCTTTCGGTCCAGTTTCACTACTGGTCCGTTTCCACAGATAAAAGAGGTGCCTTATTCTGGAACTTATTTTCAACTTCACAGTCTTATAGCTCTGCTCCCACCCCACTAGTGATCACATCCGGCTTAGCTTCCCACGGAGCAGACAAGGATACTAAGTTGGCTCATGCGAAAACAGCGCGATCCTGAACCACGGGCCGGATGTGACCAAACACCCACCTGTCATCTCAGCCATATGCGCAGCAGGGATGCCCAGGAGGCAGGCGCACGCCTCCCGTTGCTGAGCCACCAAAGGCTTGGTTGGGGCCAGGAATAGGATCTTGCCACCGGGGAACCACTGGTAGAAATTGTACAGGACCACCGCGGCTGCCAGTGTTTTGCCCAGCCCAGTCGGCAGGCAGAGCAGCGTGTTGGCCAGGAGCGCTTCCCACGATGCTCAAATCTGGTAGGCGCACTCCTCCATGCAGCCACCGGATGGGAACATCCACAGAGTGCCAGGCGCGCCGCCAATGAATCCCTGGGCAGCAGGAGTGCCTGACGAAGAGGGCCAGGACAGCGAATCCGCTGCCTCGGCTTCTATGGCTGCAGCCAACAGCCCCGCCTCTTCCTCCTCCTCTTCCACCACCGGAAGAGCATGGCCTGCCAGCTTCAGCCTTTCATTTCAGCAGCACTGCCGCCCTCCCGCTGTTCTCCTGCAACTCCTCTCAATAGATAGCGGCGCCATCTTGACGGCTGCAGAAAAACCTGCCAGCTTCGAGGAGGGCTCTGATTGGCTGAGCCCAAGAAGGCGGATTGGTCACATCCTCCATTCTTTCACCTTTTTTCCCCCCACGAATGAAGGCAAATAAACGCGTCCCAGGATAATGTTGCAGGATCCAGCCAGCCACCGAGAACAAGCCAGCGCAGCCCCCCCACCACCACCACTTCTGCCAAGGGAGCGTGACCGCTTCCCGGCCAGCACGCCTCTTACCCCGACACCGGACAGACGTTCCTCTTGCGCGAACTCAGCTCCTGCGCAGCCCCGCAGCCCCAGAAGAGCAGCAGCGGTAGCCGCAGGGTGGCGGCAGGAGCAGCGGGCCGGGCGGGGGTGAGGGGGCAGCGGAGGTTCTCGCGCTGCCGCTTCCGGCCATGATGCTGGAGGAGAAGGAGCCACCATCGGGGAGGGCCAGAGGAGAGCGCAACTCCTCACACATGGAGACACCACCAAGAGCCCGGCTCGCCAGTGGGGAAGCGGCTGCGGGGGCCGGCTGCTCGCTCCTGCACCTTGCCCTGCGGCTGCTGCTGCTGCTCTTCTGGGGCTCCCGAGCTGGCCAGGCGCTCCGGACCACAGACGCACGTCGGTGCCGTGGGCTAGAGGGCTGGGGCCGTGCAAGAAGCTCGGGCAAGGAGGGAGGGAAGCCCCGGGCCACCCATCCTGGCCGACAGCTCTGCTCCCCTAGGAAGCGACTGCCAGGATCCCCTCTCCGCGTCTTTGAGCACGCAAGCCGTCGCCCGTTGCTTTTCCGGGTTCCGGCACGCGCATGTGCACCGGCCATCTGGTCTTTGCGTGCACATGCATGCCGGAAACCGGAAGATCATCTTCCCGGCGCGCGCATGCCCACCGGGCGGCTGCTCTTCCGGTTTCCAGCGCTCCCACGGGTGTGAAGACCAGCTGGCTGGCACGCCGGAACCCAGAAGAGCAACGGGCGACGGCTCCGCTTGCCCGGAGTGATGGCTCTGTGTGCCACTTCCGGCACGCGTGTCATAGGTTCGCCATCACGGATGTAGGGTATATGGAAGAGGCAGTTTGAAATGAAGCGATTTTGCATCAGCATTCTACGGTATTATTTAAAGACTATTTCCCCCTTATTTTTCCTCTTGGATACTGTCCAAGGATAACCTCATGCTGTATGATAATCTGTTTTGGGCACACACAGTCCCAAGTATCTGCTCAAATATTTGAGCAGGTAGAAAAGATGTCTGCATAAAATTTATTTCCTCCAGATTTGAACCCTAATCTTCCACAGCAATAAAGCCAATGTGGTGCTTTCTGAAAGTTCTAACCCTGGACAAGTTAAAGAAAGCAACTTGTGGAATTCCTCAAGCTACTGAATCTTGTTTTGAAACACATTTGCAGAGTTCTTTTGAGGGCCACTAAAATGCTCTTGTTTAGAAGGAGCTTATGTAAGTCCTGACAAGTGCTTCAGAACACACCAGTAATCTGCAAAGTCAGATAGATATCTAGTCACTCCTACAATCCAAGCCAATGTCTATGGAGTGTAGTGCCAAGTGATGTCTTTGTGTGTGTACCCAGAGCAGTGTGAATTGGCCAATAGGTACTGAGCAAATTCCAGCTTCTGATCAAGTCAGCTGCATTGTTGATAAGTGTGCTAGATTTTGTTTAGGGAGACAAAAGAAATCGGAAGAATGAAGTCATAACAAGCAGGGAATTTGCCAAACACCATTGTTAGAATGGGGGAGTCCCATAGTTCAGTGTTATCTCATTTACATTGATTATGTAGAGCAGGGGTCTCCAACTTTGGCCACTTTAAGACGTGTGGACTTCAACTCCCTTTCAAGCAAAGCTGGCTGAGGAATTCTGGGAGTTGAAGTCCACACGTCTTAAAGTGGCCAAGGTTGGAGACCCCTGATGTAAGAGCAACTAAACTGCAATCCCTGGCAATGCAGCATTTCTCTCTAGAGCTAATTGTGGTGGGGGGTTTGTCGGGAAGACCTTATGATGGCCAAGAACCACACATCATTTTGAGGAGATGAAGAGGCACAAAGCAGATGATTGCCGTAAAGGTTGCTTGTGGGCCTGTGTTGAGAGAACAAAGGGGAGAAAAATATCTTGCTGTCTGGCACCCAAAAGAGCTGCTGCCTTTCCAGATAGATTCTTAACCAGAGACATTAAGTGTCTGATCTGGTGTTAGCAACTTCCTCTGTTCATCAAATTAATGTTAAGGTGAAGATGTTGGTTAAATAAACATTTTATTTTTCATGGGATCTGAAGTGCTCAGCTCAGGCAAGATTTTGAGTTGCAGTTCTCAGGAATGTTTGTGGAGATCACTTTTTCCATATTCAAACTGGAAGGTATATGAGTATCGTTTAACTTGCAACTTTTTTAATTGCCCACGTTGTTGATCATAACAATGAATTGTTATTCTGGTGCCATAAATCACCACTATCCCCAAAGTTAAGATGCCTAAAATGAATAAAATAAAAGATTTTTCCAAAATGCTCCTACTTACTCTGAAATAAGATATCACCAGTGCAGTGGTGAAATCCAAATTTTTTTACTACCAGTTCTGTGGGCGTGGCTTGGTGGGCATGGTGTGGCTTGGTGGGTGTGGCAGGGGAAGGATACTGCAAAATCCCCATTCCTTCCTGGGGGAAGGATACTGCAAAATCTCCATTCCCACCCCACTCTGGGGCGAGCCAGAGGTGGTATTTGCCGGTTCTCCGAACTACTCAAAATTTCCGCTACCGGTTCTCTGAACTACTCAAAATTTCCGCTACCGGTTCTCCAGAACCTGTCAGAACCTGCTGGATTTCACCCCTGCACCAGTGCCACTGGAATTGCAGAGCTACTCGTGAAAAGGGATCAACTCTAGGTTGGGAGGGGGGGGAAATTGTAGTAAATTTAATTTAAAGGATTTTGTTATAGTGCCATAAAAAATAAGTAGAACTTGATGCAAACTCTTATGAAAAAAAACCTTTGTTTTTTACACTTGGCAGTACTTAAAATCAATGTGATATTCTTATTGCAGGCAACTCTACTACAGAGCAAGCTCAACCAGATTTTTGAGATCACAATACGGTAAGGAAAGGTGACATAACTTTCTCCTTAGGGATATCCAGGCAGCAGATTGCTAGGAGAAATAGCAATGTTAGTGGTTCATCAAGACAGCAAGATTGGCAATAAAGGACCTGAATAGATCTGAAGTAAGGAAGGATGCTTTAGATCCTCTGCAGGAATCCTCTTGAACCAATTGGCTTCTTCCTAAAGAACACTTGCCTTTTATGGGATCCTACAGCAACTAGGTGGATCAAGGAAAATCTCTATTTATTTTTGCTCTTTGTATCATCTACCTGTAGTAGCAATGAGTTCTGCAATAAGCATTAGTTGCCCAAAGGTTTTTTCATTGTAGAGATCACAGCCCCAGGAAGCCAACTTTTCAGACTTTCCCCTTGACCAACATGTTGGTATGATTCATAATCTATATGGGATGGGGAGGTAGGAAATATTTGAGTTATTCCTCAAATAACGATTTACTGCTCTTGCTTCTTGCTCTTCCTTCCCAGTTGGCGGAACAAAGTTTCCCACCTCATTCTGTAGTTTAGTTTTTGGGACAGTTGCTATTTTCTTATTCTCGAGCTCTTAGATGTGCCTTCCTGTCCCTACACGCTTGTTCTCCTGTCTTCCTGTCCCCTTCCATTGCAGACCCCCTCCCAGTCCCTCTGGAACCATCACAGCTGCTTATGGCCAGCCTCAGAACCACTCCATCCCGGTATATGAGATGAAGTTCCCGGATCTGTGTGTCTACTGAGAGCCAGACTGCATGCCAAGACGAAGCTGAGCAACAAATCCTCCTAGGCCATGCTGAATGCTATCATGCCGCCTTTGTGAGCTGCAGGGAGCTCCTGGGGCCAGGGAGCAGCCACTCAACATCCCTTTCAAGCAAGAGGATTGGACATTTCCTTAGAGTCCACTCACTTGTACTTGGTTTCTCTCCCTTCTTCGTGCTCAACCTGTGTTCAGTCATGGCAAACGCCATCAAATACATCCCCAGAGCCTTTTATAGACTGTGGGAAAAGGGGGCAATTTGTTTTGCTTCCTTTTTCTAGAAGCTGTTTTAATCGTGTTGAAGAATTGAATGTTTCCTCTCTCTGGTAAAAGCGTGTGTTGATAATCCATTACATAAAATGAATTTATTCTCTGTGGGTCTGTCTCATTTATCTGTGTGGTTCCTTGTTCAAAGTAATTCCCTTGGATTTTTTTTCCTCTCCTCTCCTCATAACTGAAATTTTACTCTTCATTTCAAATGTTCTAATGAAAGCAAGGGCAATTTTTGGTGCCAGGGTGTGTACTTAATCTTTTGGATAACATGATGGTACAAGGCTATGCCACATAGGTAGACATGCAGGTGTATTCTTTTAGCAATATTAAGAGTACTTAGTGCTCTTCTTCCATTAACGTGTGTCAAACCTCATAAAGGCAGGAAGGGTTTTTAGCAAGGTGGGGGAGAGGTTTAAATAAACCAAGATGGCAGCTACAATAGACCCACTGCTCCTTTTCTTAAACCCATCATCCTTTTTACAGGTGATATTTCAGTTGCACTGTTGCAGGCTCCTGTCAACTTGCAAAGCTTTCCAGACCAGCTTTCAAGTTGCCATAAGCAGGAGTGGGGAGAACTGACGGAGCTGCTTGGCTGCCTCAACCGAAAGTACATTCCACACATGCCTTTCTCCAGATTGTATCCCAGGTTACCAGAGCCAGCAGGAGGGGTGTGGTTTTTACAGCCAGCCAACATGTTCCATTGGAGAATGTGATTTATGGCATACCCAGGGAGGAGGGGGAAGACAGGGTCATGGGGGCCCGTAAATTACGTGGGGTCAGAGCTGACTCCACTTGAGTAATTGCTGGAATGTTGCTGCTAATAAATGACTGGATTTCTTTTGAAACTTGGCTCGAGGCTCATGAAGTAATTAGGGCATCTTTCGGAAACTTCACAGCTCCATCCTGACTACCGATATTGGTTGAAGTTCCACATGCTATTAAATGGGGGGAAGCATGATTGAGGGCCTGCATACACTCCTGGGACCTCAAGTTGCGCTTTTCTAATTTTTAAAATGTGCAGAAAACTGTTCCACTCTAATGAAAAAGAAAAAGAAAAAACTGACACATATTGTTTGAGAGGAACAAAGAGAAAGTAAACTACAGGGAGGCGCTGCAGGGAATGTGCTGCTCATTAAATGTTCAGCTGTGGCAAAAAATACCAACTTTTTAAAACTAAAGGAGGGTTTTTTGCTGCAAAGATGATCATCCATATGGAGAAAAATGTTCCTTCCAGCCTTGTGGTTTCTCCAAAGGAGTAGAAGTTGCATGTGACCAGGAATTATTGTCCTGTCCACGGGAATGTATTCCTAACCAAGATTACACAAAAAAAATGTGAAATTTGTATTATGATGTCACAACACGTTTCACCTTTCATATTAGTGCTGCAACTTTGCATGCAAATACAGACAGTGCAGAATTTGCATCACAACATTATACTCCATATTTCACTGCTTGTTGCCATGCAGTCCCCTATAGTCCTGATTCCAAGTTAGCTTTACTGCCTGCTGTGATATTTGCACACAGTAAATCTGCCTGGCTGCCTAGCATTATAATGTCATTCTGTTCATCCTATAACCAAAAGCCTGGAGATTCCCTCAGAGAGGCAAAGAGATTAAGAAAAGTGAATTTTTAGATCCTTGGGAAACATTTTCCATCCCTTGAAAAGTAATTTTTTGCCCTGAAACATCAAAGCAATTTGGTACAAACTTGTCAGATTTCCTACAATAACAAATTCAGAGAGATGAATTGAGCTACTGCCAAAATGTAATGATGGGATTCAATAATAGTGCCCATACACAAGTTCCCAGTTCAATTCCTGACTGTCGCCACCTATAAAAAGATTCTGTTCTGCTTAAGATTTTAGAGCAACCATTTGCTAGAAGGCTCTCTTCCAATCTCTCTAACCTTCCCAGAATACCAGCCAAATTTACCCTTATGGTAGTGGTGGTTGTTGTTTTTTTACTGCTAGGCCGAAGATAGCCATCATTTTTATTTACTAAGAAAGCATATACGTTTTTGCTGAATTAGAAGAACTTATGTAGATTAAAAAAAATATATAGAAGATGGTGCAATTTGTTGCAACATGCCAGTTTCTTCTTCAATCATCTGGTTTTAATTGACCATCTTAAAAAAATTTTTAAAGTGGCCTGCTTGCCATGTTTGAGATAAATTCCAAATTCCATCAGCCTCAGCCATCATGCCCAGTCTTCAGGGATTGTGGAAATCCTACCTTAAAAATATAAGGAAAGGATGTATTTGTAGACTGAAGACAAAATCTGGACCAGTGGCAGTCTTTTATCTGTAGCTCTTCTGCAGACTAAGCATAAAACTCATTTAAACAAGCAGGATAGAAAGGAGCCAAACAATAAAAGACATTCCTGCTAAATTATAACTCCCCACAACCCTAAACCAGCAGATCGATGGTGAAGGATGTCATAAAATCCAAAGGACCAGATGTTTCTTAGACTAAGAAGTTTTCAGGATCAGCCTTTTATAATTGTAAAATAGGACGATATACTGTGGTGATTCAGTTAATATTGAAATAGGATTCAAATATGTTGCTGTTATGGAGCTTTGGATCTGCTGGACAAAACTGCAGTAGCCATCACGTCAACTGTGGAAGATTTGCATGTGACTATTCGCCATGACTACACCTGGAAAACTGACAACAGCTAGTAAAGTCACCCAGTTCACTTCTTCATTAACTAGAGTGTATTAACCCTTTTAGTTATGCTGGGTCAAGAGCAGACACTGCAAGGACTACTGTATGTTACTTCATTGTTGTAGGGTTGCTTGATTATTTAATCGTTGGTCTGATGTTAATCCCTTCTTTATCTGGGTGTTGGCTGCTGGAGAGGACATGTCTTTTTGTTTCATTTAGCTTTTTTATTGTCTCTTGAATGATGCGTAAATGTCGCTTATTTTTATGTGCTTATTGATAGATGATTTCTCTGAATACCAAACTTAGGAATTCCCTAGTGTGTGTTTGTTTTGGTCTAGGATGTTCACAGTTTCCCAGACTAATTAAGATACACCCTCATCAACACTGGCTAAGTAAGCAACTGTATATAAACAGAGCAAATCCCACACTCGCACTGATAGTACTACTTATTTGAGTAATGAAACATTTGCAATCAAACAACCAAGACTCCATAATACGTACTTTACTTATATATATTGCCAAATAAATATTGTAGATAAGTCATATTCAATACTCTGTTTCTCAAAAAAAATTAAATAACTGTTAGAAATCAAGTGATCTAAGAAGGTGCTGATCCCTTGGTTAGCGCAAACATTCCAGTAAAACATCTTTCATACCATTTTCAAATTTGGGTTATCCCACAATTTCTCATGTGATTCAGAAATGAAAAGTAACCTCTTACAAATATGCCTGGTAGCTTTTAAAGCTTAAAACAAAAGATCCCAGTTTAGTATACCTGGGCCATAAACTTGCCAAGGTTTCAGAAGTGTTACACATTCATTCTCCAAAAAGGCCCAACGAGGGGAATAATCATAAAACGACTGATTCAAAAAATAGAAATGTTAAAATGAAGGCCCAATGATATAGCTGAAAATCTGGCATGTTAAAACACGCATCATCATGTAATAACCTCAGTTTGGCCAAGGATATTCAAAGGTCTTTATACTGCAATAAAAACTTTCTCATTAACTTATCTATTGTGTAGATAACTAATAGGAATTAATATTCAAATCCCTCTTAGAATATACATTAATCTTAAATTAATGTTCATTTTGAGCCACAGTGGCGCAGTGGTTAGAGTGCAGTACTGCAAGCTACTTTTGCTGACTGCCGGCTGACTGCAATTTGGCAGCTCAAATCTCACCAGGCTCAAGGTTGACAGCCTTCCATCCTTCTGAAGTGGGTAAAATGAGGACACAAATTGATGGGGCCAATATGCTGACTCTGTAAACCGCTTAGAGAGGGCTGTAAAGCACCGTAAAGCGGTATATAAGTCTAAGTGCTATTGCTATTGCTAGATTTAATAGGAAGTTCAACCATTGAGCAATTTATACTGCTGAATAAATAATTGAAATCTACAATCCACTGAAATTGCATTTATATATTTAGACATATTTAATTCCAGCCATTTGTTGAGGTATAGTCCACAGCTTCAAGGTAAAGTGCACTAGGAACAGGTGGAACATTTCCAAGTTAGATAATATTTAATTCTGTTTTTATGGCTAGATCTAAGAAAGCTTGAAATAGCATAGATTTTGTAATTGTATTTAAGGTACACAATGTGCATTTTATGTGGGGGAACAGATTGCATTAGCTATTAGCTGAAGCTGTTTTACTGTTGATCTTCCCAAAGGTCATTTATAGATAGGGACAGAGTTGATTTTTTTTTTTGAATAAAGATATCTGGATGCCCTTTTCAAATAAATGTTAAATGTTACCAATTTGGATCTTTAAGAAAGTAAAGCATAACAATATTTAAATCATGAGATTGAAGGAAAAAGAAAATGAAATATGATCCTTCCTGAATGGCCACACTGCTTAGTTTATCCGTATAGAAGATTTGATGTTACTGTCACAGATCTTGTATTTTATGTTCCTGGTGTGCCCCCTTTCTGTTCCTTGCATTCACTTACACCAAATCATGCCTAGATACCTACCAGCCTAGAAAACCTTCATCTAAATATTTTGTCATAATATTTGGAGTTACAGTTACTCAAGATTCTTTATTGTTTTCAATGCAATTCAGAGATTCCCCGAGACGGTGGAGTTCTGGGTTTTTTTTCCCCTTACTGGAGTAAAGTAACATTTGAAACTGAGTCAGGAATCAGGAATGTCTTCTGTGTGAATTTCACTTCAGCTTGGGTTTTTTCATCTCTTTCAGCAAGCTGCTGCTTCATTTTGCTGACCTGGAGGAACACATGAGAAGTCCACCATTCTATTTACAAGGAGCCTTCCCTAGAAAATACAGACTATCTGTTTCCGAAAGATGCCCTAATTAATTCATGAGCCACAAGCCAAACTTCAAAAGAAATATAGCCATTTATTAGGAGCGACATTTCGGCAATACTCCAAAGCAGTCAGAACTGAGCTCACGTAGGCTACGTGCCCTCATGACCCTGTTTCCCCCCTCCTCACTGGACAAGTCATAAATCACATTCTCCAATGAACCACGTTGGGCTGTGAAACCCACACCCCTCCTGCTGACTCCGGTAACCTAGGACACAATCAGTAAAAGAAACATTTGTGGAATGTAGTTTCAGTGAGTACAGTCAGCCACTCCGTCAGCTCTCCCCCCCCCCTCCTGCTTATGGCAACTTGAAAGCTTTGCAAGTTGACACTCTTTCTGCACATGAAAATTTTACTTGACAAATAACTGCCAAATTTCACATTAAAAAGGAGGGCCAACTTGACTGCTACATCTTACCAACTTAGCTAACCTGAAAATAGTTAAAGAGGCATCAGACTTAGTTAATACTTGGATGAGAGACTGCAGGAAGACTCAGGTTTAGGCTGGACTGGGGAATCAAAAAAAAAATGGAAGAAGACAGCAGTGACAGACCACTTCCGTATTACTACCACAAAGCTGCAAAGATGAGTTTAGATAATCGGAAGTCAAACCTGACTCAAGGAAGTCCTCCTCTCTTCGCAAAGTCAGTAGATGCCTCCATCTCTTGTAGCATTGTAGCAGTGGTGAAATCCAAATTTTTTTACTACCGGTTCTGTGGGTGTGGCTTGGTGGGCGTGGTGTGGCTTGGTGGGCATGGCTTAGTGGGCGTGGCAGGGGAAGGATACTGCAAAATCTCCATTCCCACCCCACTCCAGGAGAAGGATACTGCAAAATCCCCATTGCCTCCCCACTCCTGGGGGAAGGATATTGCAAAATCTCCATTCCCACCCCACTTTGGGGCCAGCCAGAGGTGGTATTTGCTGGTTCTCCGAACTACTCAAAATTTCCACTACCGGTTCTCCAGAACCTGTCAGAACCTGCTGGATTTCACCCCTGCATTGTAGCATTCATTTAAGACAGGCTTAAGTAATATTTCTGGGTCATCAAGCCATTGGTGTTTTACTGGGACACTAATGGCTTCCAAATATGGCTCTGCACTACATCCTACAACATCTTGAATCTCCAAAGACCTACGCAAGGGTCCTCTTTGTAGACTTTAGTTCAGCATTCAATACCATCATTCCAGACACTCTTCTAACTAAGCTGAACCAGCTAGCGGTACCTGAACACACTTGTAAGTGGATCATAAGCTTCCTAACAAACAGGAAGCAGCAGGTGAAGATAAGCAGAATCACATCAGATACCTGTACAATTAGCACAGGGGCCCCCCAAGGCTGTGTGCTCTCTCCACTCCTCTCTATATACCAATGACTGCATCTCTAACGATCCATCTGTTAAACTACTGAAGTTCGCAGATGACACAGCAGTGATCGGCCTCATTCGAGACAATGATGAATCCGCATACAGACGAGAGGTTGAACAACTAACCTTGTGGTTTGACCGGAACAATCTGGAACTGAACACACTCAAAACCGTAGAAATGGTGGTAGACTTTAGGAGAAACACGCCCATACTTCCACCTCTTACAATACGAGACAACACAGTATCAACAGTAGAGACCCTCAAATTTCTAGGTTCTATCATATCGCAAGCTCTAAAATGGACACCTAACATCAAAAGCGTCATCAAAAAACCACAACAAAGAATGTTCTTTCTGCGCGAACTCAGGAAGCTCAAACTGCCCAAGGAGCTGCTGATACAGTTGTACAGAGGAATTATTGAGTCTGTCATCTGCACCGCTATACCTGTCTGGTTTGGTT
>QLTV01002265.1:2837896-2852870 GCA_003457575.1 Thermophis baileyi | reverse complement strand
TTGCAATTGGTTGAGGTATGATTAGGAAATGAGGAGGAGATGCCATTGCTGTTGACAAAGACTGAACTGAAAAAAGTGTTGAAGAGATTAGCCTTAACGGCATCATCGTTACAATCTTCACCATTTTGCCCTTTTAGAGGTGGGATGGTCTTTGAGTCTTTAAGTTTGGCGTTTACGAAATTATAGAAGGCACGATTGGATTTTGTGTGTAACAGCTCTTCTTCCTGTTTGCAATGGTAATTGGTACATTCTGTTTTTATTTGGTGGCATAAGGTTTTGTATCGGTTTTTGAAGTTAGCTACATAGCCAGTTTTATTTTTCTGCCAAAGGGATTTTTTTTTTATTGGAGTTTCCTTATTGATAAGGGTAATTTGTTCTTTTTAACTTTGGGAGTTACTAAAGGTACATATAGATTAATGACTCTTTGAACTTCAAGTAGAAAAGTGTTATAATAGTCTTCTGCAGAGTTGCAGTCATTGAATAGGATTTGCCAATCTAGAGATGAGAGATTATATAGATTATAGAGAGCCAGTGTGATGTAGCAGTTAAAGCATCATGCTAGAGACTGTGAGACTGTGAATCTTTGTCCCGCCTTAGACACAAATCCAGTTGAGGGACTTTGGGCCAGTCACTTTCTCTAGGAAGGAAGGAATCAATGCCAAACCACTTCTGAAAAACCTTGCCAAGGAAACTGCAGGGGATTGTCCAGATAGTCTATAAGAATCAGACATAATTGAATGGAAAGAAAAAAACATGAGTTATAAGCAGGGGTGGGTTCTGGCTTACCTCACTGCTGGTTTGCTTCGTGATGTGATGCGCAGGCATGGCGTGCGCACATGCACAGTACTGCAAAAACAGCTTCTGTGTGTGCGCAGAAGCAAAAAACAAGATGGCCACACCTATGGCGTCACCGAGAGAGCCGGTTCAGGGGTGTGTCCAGCCGGCCATCGCTGCCGGTTCGGCGAGCAGGGGGAAATTCCCACTACCAGTCCGAACTGGCAGGAACTCACCTCTGGTTATAAGTAGCATGAAATGATGGGGTGCATGAGCTATCAAAGGTTTTATCCAGATTTATCCTAAGCTTACTACCTATTCCTGGTTCACTTCATTTCTTCTATCTGCATTACTGATGGATAATTGCCATCAAATAAGGATTTTTTTTCCAAGGATTTTAGGAGTAAGCATCTCTTTAGAAATTTCTCCCAAAATGTTAACTCCTGGCTAAAGTAGCAAAGTCCTGCGGGCACATTCTTTGGTACCTGCCTACTAATTTTAGGTAAGAATAAGAGCTTGCAGGCTGCAACACTAACATCCAGTCTCAAGCATAATACATTTCCATTAATGTCTTCAGACTCACATAGACCCTGGGGACATTCTTGGAACAATAAAATAAATGGTTCAGAGTCAACAGCCCTGTCCTTTGTTTAAATATGGTAAAAGAGTTAACCATATCCACCCTGACACTATTTTTGTGACAATGTCTATCACATGCTATCAGAATTCCAGATGTGCTTACTGTATTTGTCCTAAAAGGCAGAGAACCACTGCTTTAAATGCTAGACAATTCTAGCATTAGAGGTTGGCACTTGTAGAGATATGCATGTTCCCTATTCTCTAGCACAGACAACCTGAACTCGCTAACATTATATTTTCCCACTAATTTGCTTAACCTCTCCCACACAGGCTATGCTGACGCATATATGGTAAACCCTAATAAAGTTGATTTGCTTCTGCTTTATCCTGTTCTACAAGTCCAGCCACTATGTTTGGCAACCACAGTGGAAGTATGGGAACACAGCCTATTGTGATTTGTTCAATAAGCCATGTTAAAACAAACCATTCTTTAGAATAATAATGTGTGAAACTAGCCAGAGATGGTGGTGCTAATGGGTTTCCTCGAATATTCTTCCTGTATTTGCTGCCTTGCCATGAATAGAGGTACAACCAGAAAGAAAGAAAGAAAGAAAGAAAGAAAGAAAGCAAGAAAGAAAGAAAGAAAGAAAGAAAGAAAGAAAGAAAGAAAGAAAGAAAGAAAGAAAGAAAGAAAGAAAGAAAGAAAGAAAGAAAGAAAGAAAGAAAGAAAGAAAGAAAGACTTGGTACGTTATTTTATCCAAAAATCCCAAGTCCCAATGGCTGAAATTAACTATTACTATGGTTTATGATGATGTAACTATGTCCAGTACCCAAACCCACTAAACCATGCCTAGTTACAGCTGCTAATCCTACAAAAATAGAAAAATGAAATTTATTACAAAGGAAAAAGGGGTGAAGGTAAACTTCTTTGGCGGTAGGCTAAGACCTTCACTAAACTATTTGTACTATTCCACCACCACCCTGTCACTTTCTACAAGTCTCTGCACAAATAAGCCTATTTTCTATGTACATTTCTATGTACATTAAAATTATTACAAATCTCCTCCAGATGTTGGGCAAGACTGTGTCATTATTCTTAGCAGGTATTTTCAAGAATGTTCCTATAAATAAACACATATGTTGCAAAGGAAAAGTGGTTTTGATTTTTTTCCCCTCTCTCATTTCAACATTTACATTTCAACTTTCCCCCTCTATTATTTCAAGGTCTGCTGAAACTTTCACAGACCCAGGTGGCTCCAAACAGAAAATGACTAGGCTGCTCTCCAGGGATGTCTACCCTTCTACTACCAAGTTAGTTTGCTAGTTCATCTAGAAGATGAATATTACAATAACAGCATGCCATTCCAAAGATGAAATCTTAAGAACTTCATTGTATTCTGGAAGGAAGTGTCTTTTCGTGAGCTGTTCTTAGTGCATGCATGTAACTCTGAAATGTGTAGAGAAGCTGTGGGAGAAAGCTGGCATGCAGGATCCAATCTGGGTTGGTCACTGGGACCAGAAATTTAGTCTTCTGAGTTTTTGGACTTTTGCTGGAGCTCCTCAGGGAACTCCTCTCTCACCAGAAAGTGTTCTCACCAGAATACAATCTAGTGAGAGAGGAATTCGCTGAGGATGGGCTCCAGCATGAGCCCAAAAACCTGGAAGATTAAGAGCTGCCTAAGACCGACTCACATTGGATCCTGCAACATTATCCTGGGACATGTACATTTGCCTTCATTCGTGAGACGTAAGGATCTTAGCAATTGAAGGAGATACCGGCCTGAAACTTTATAATTAAAAAATGAATAAGAATACAAAAAGCAGAAAACAAGAAGGGAGAAAAAGAAACTGAAATGTGCATAGAAGGTTATAGTTGCTTCAACAGTGAGATGGCTGGCGTATAAATTTAAAATATTTTTAAAGTGGAGAGTTTGCCAAGTATTCCACACAGTCAGACTCAGTACATTCCTCTTCCATGGTGAAACTGCAATAGAGCAAGAGAAAAGGCCACAGACGGAGGACCAAGGCTGCTATGAAGAGAAGGCGGCTTATTGGATTCAAGGATATGGTTCCTCAAGGAGGTCTTTAGTGAATAGGATCTATGTTGGACTTCAATAGCCTCCTTAGGCAGCTCTCATTGATTTCAATGAGACTTGTCCAGAAAAATTCTGCAGGAGATTGGATCCAGGGTATTTAGGAGAAGAATGGTTAGGCACCACTGAATTTCAAGAGAACCTTGCTAGAGATTGGATTTCCCTCTTCTTCCCATACTATTACCATAATGTTCCCACATTCAGGCTCTTACATGCAAGGATCTTACACATCTCCATGTAATAACAAAATTGGATTTTTTTAATCTCCAAAATAATGGAACTGCTTTTGATTTGCATAGCTGCCCAGAGTCCTTCGGGAGTTGGGCGGCATACAAATTTTGCTAAAATAAAATAAATAAAATAAATAGCAGCTCCATGGAAGAATTACTCATCATCAATGTCAAAAATGTGCATTCTCTTTCTTCAGTGAATTAGATCCCCTTTAAAATATCTTACATTCTCATATTTTCCTCCACATGTGTTTTAGGGGATAACTATTTCCTCATAGCAAAATTAAACTGTTATTTCTCCTAGTTGTAAAAAGCAAGCTTTTTAAAAGATATATATATATATCTAATAAACAAAAATAGTTTTAGTAGTCTATCAAAAACTAATTGTATTTTAGAAGAACTGTCATCCCCAGAGCTTATACATTCTTGAATATGGATTTGAAGCTAGGAGAAAAGATGGGTAAAAAAAAAACTCTGATAAAAAGACACAAATGGATTTTATTCTTGAAGAGTTACATAACTACAAAGTCCTCTTTCTCAGAAGGGTTTCGTTCCTGCCCTGTTTAATTCTAATTACTGAACCCGCTTGGGATATTGCATTCGCAACTGTCTATGTAGGCAGAACTCCTGAACAATGAAGCCGAGAGCAGAAGTTGTCTACAAAAAGAGCAAGCAAAACTATGCATGTGAAATAAACTCTTACCTACCACTCTTCAGTTGGCTGGGAAAGATGCAAATAAAAGCGGATCAGATTCTATTGGTCAGCTAGAGGAAGAGCTCTTACTAGTTCAAGGTCTTCCCAGTTTTCTGCATTCTGAAGTTAAGTGTAACAAAGTTGGTGATATATTTCCCTCAGAAACTCCCCCCCCCCAAGGATGTGATTGGAAGATTGTGGTTTGGAAACCTTGTAGCTGATAATTGCAGCCTGCATCCAAAAAGCTTATCATCTCCTCAGTGATCTGCTTATCTAATAGCCCATCCAAATTGGTTCAGCATAAAAGCTAAATGGAGCAAGTAGGGACATAGGCTTCTGAACATGAGTGGTTAGGAGAAGAGTAATTGTTCCCACCCATTCCACAGCTCATATATCTCAAAACATCCATTTGGTCCCATGTGAAATTGTCTTCAGGATTAGAGCAGCCCTTCATCCCATTCTCTAGTATAAGTTATGACTCACTGAACAATTATGAGGAAAACTTCTCCTCAAGCAGCTGATAAGAGGTAATGATTTTTGAATGAAGTAAAAGTATATGGAGTGCACTAGTTTGAAAACAATGGGAACATTGTGCACAAGACCCCTGCCTTCTCAGAAAAATAAGGTCTGGAAGGCAAGATGTTGCCTTGTGAAGGAAAGAAAGTGCTACAATCACACAGTACTTTCTATGATTTTCTAAATGAGACATTCGTGAAATATTTTTGGACTCTCTCAATTGTATTAATATCCGATATGCAGTGCGGGTTCCAGACAGGTGAGCTGTATTCGAGAATTGGTCTAGCGAACGTTTTGTATGCTCTAGTTAGCAGTGTAATGTTGCCAGAGAAGAAGCTACACAGGATTAAGTTGACTACTCTTAGTGCCTTTTTGGCAATGTTGTTACAGTGGGCTTTGGCACTTAGATCATTAGATATGAGTACTCCAAGATCCTTGACAGAATGAGGGTCGTCTACAAGGTCGTGTCCTCCAAGCTTGTATTTTGTGTTCTGATTCTTTTTGCCAATTGTCTTCAGGATTAGAGCAGCCCTTCAATCCCATTCTCCAGTATAAGTTATGACTCACTGAACAATTATGAGGAAGACTTCTCCTCAAGCAGCTGATAAGAGGTAATGATGGTTGAATGAAGTAAAAGTATATGGAGTGCATTAGTCTGAAAACAATGGGAACATTGTGCATGGGATCACTGTCTTCTCAGAAAAATAAGGTCCGAAAGTGCTACAATCACATAGTACTTTCTATGATTTTCTAAATGAGGCATTGCAACATTTCTTGATAATCACATACACAGTATCTGCAGCTAAAGAAGGAATTGAGTTAGTTGCCTTCGACCTTGGCAATGTCAAGGCCTTCCAACTTTGCTGATTCAAAGATCAGGGACCACCAACCCAAAATGGCCTTAGGAATCAACAATCACAGAGTCAAATGAATAGAGGAATGAACTCGGAGAATCCATAATTAAGCTGCATGGTGATTTTATTTTTCTCAGCTCCCATTCTAAGATATAAAGTAGCATTCTGATTTTCTTGTCTACTTTGCTGCCTTAAAGAATGTGCTTTAATGTTTAAATTAATCCCTTATACTTTTCCTCAACTTTAAATCCTGATAGTCAATTTATTTGTTCACAAAGAGTCATCCCTCATTACAACAGTCTTCCTTGTATTCGACTGAAAAATAAATGAGTATTTTTAAAAAACATAAAGTAAATTATGTTTTTTAACATAAAAGGAGGATAGCTGTTAAAGCAGCGGTTCTCAACCTGTGGGTCGCGACCACTTTGGGGGTCGAACAACCCTTTCACAGGGGTCGCCTAAGCGCGCGCTAGCCCACCACGCCCCCTTTGTCACCTCATAGCGTGCAGAGAGGGGGCGGGGCAGGGGTCGCGGTGGCGGGGCGGGGTCGCGGCATTAGGAAGGTTGAGAACCACTGTGTTAAAGGGTTGTAATAATTTCTAACAATTTGCAATTTCATTCTGTTCTAATGAACAACAAAATAGTGGTGGTCATGAGTTTATTATTATTATTTCCATTGACAAATGGCAAGAAGGTATTGCCCTGTTTTCTCCTGATTCATTCAGCAGAACTGGAAAGAGTCAGGACCTCAACCTCCAGAGTGACTCAAGGACAGATTGCTCCTTTTAAAGCTGAAGATCTGATTGACTGAAGTGAGTTTAGGAGTCATTGCACAGCCATTACATTCAGCCCTCCCTTTCAAAAAGAAATCTTCTTGTGATCTATCTAGGGCACTGTGAGCTTGTGAACTACATACTGTATATGTCCATGAATTTCACACAATTCATGTTTGTTAGATAGGGTGAGTGAAGAGACTGGAAACAGGCTTCATGCAACAGCTCTTTATTACAACTATGTATAAATCCAGCAGAGAGCCAGGCTGACAGCTTGCCCTTATATAGGTAGCTGTCAGATGGCTCAACCAATCAGAGGCTGGATATTTTCGCGCTTAAACAGAGGACCTGGTTGTAAAAGGCAGCTCTTGATATCTAACACCCCAAATTGTCATTACTTTAATGACAGTCAGTGTTAACGGATTGAACTCTGCAGTGAAAAGGAAAATCTTTTTCAATAAATTTAAAAAAAATGAACTTAGATTTGATTTGTCTCCAGGAAGTACATATAAAAAAGGACCACTATAAACTATTGGAAAACCCTAAAATGGGGAAGCTATATGCCTCATTGGCACAGCAAAAAAAAGAGGGGTGGCCCTCTTCATCAAAGAATCCATAGAATCAAAACAAATTTATAAAGATGAAGAGGGGAGAATTTTGATAGTGGAAGTAATGATGAATTATAAACAGACATTATTAATAGTAATATATGCACCAAATACTAACCAAGAAGTTTTTTATGAACAGCTACACAAAAAAATTACAGAAATAGAATATGATAACATCTGTATTGTGGGAGACTTTAACGCAATTGTTGATGCAAAATTAGACTATAAAAGTAGCAAAACAAATCAAAAAGCTAGGAGAACTTTACCAAAGACCTTTTTTAAAATGACAGAGAAACTAGGAATTAAAGATGCTTGGAGGCAGAGGTGGGATTCAGCAGGTTCTGACCAGTTCTGGAGAACCGGTAGCAGAAATTTTGAGTAGTTCAGAGAACCGGTAAATACCACCTCTGACTGGCCCCACCCCCATCTATTCTGTGCCTCCCGAGTCTCAGCTGATTGGGAGGAAATGAGGATTTTGCAGTAACCTTCCCCTGGAGTGGGGAGGGAATGGAGATTTTACAGTATCCTTCCCCTGCCACGCCCACCAAGCCATGCACACCAAGCCACGCCATGCCCACCAAGCCACGCCCACAGAACCGGTAGTAAAAAAAATTGAATCCCACCACTGCTTGGAGGGAATTAAAACCAGAAAAAACAATAAACTTTCTATTCAAATATGCATAAATCATGGTCGAGAATTGACATGACATGGATGTCACTGGAATTGCAAGAGAATATACAAGAAATAGATGTGGAGTTAAGTACTTGGGCAGACCATAATCCAATAAAAGTAAAATGGAAAGGACAAACAAGAAAACCAAGATGGACATTAAAGCAATCAGCATTGGAAGATAAAAGAGTTTATACAGAGAATGGAGAAGGAAATGGAGTTCTTTTTCAAAAAAAATAAAAATGGAGAAATGTCCCTGCAAAATGTATGGGATACTGCCAAGGCATATTTCAGGGGATTAGCAATCTCCTATATAGGAAGGAAAAATAAGGAGAAGAAGAAAAGACGAAAGGAATTAGAAGAAGAATATAAAAGGCTTGAATTGGAATTACAGAGAGACCTGCAAAAAAGAAATGGCAAAAATCAAATGGAATTAGTAAAACATGAATTAAACATTTTAGAGAAAGAGGAACTGGCACAAAAAATCAAAGCAGCCAAACCAAACTTCTTTGAAAACACAAATAAACTGGGGAGATGGTTGGCATTCAGACTCAAAAAAGAGAAAGAAAGGAAATTGATACAAAAGTTACCAGACGAGACGGGTACAATCCAACACAAAAATGAAGATAAGAAAATAATAATAAAAGAATTTTATGAAAAACTATACAGCAAAGAAAACATACTGTACTAGAAGATAAAATTAAACAATATATGGAAGAAGTCAACCTACCCAAAGTGCCGGAGGAAGTGAAAACAATGTTGAATGAAAGAATAACAATGATGGAGTTAATGGAAGCAATTAAGAGGCAAAAAAATAACAAGATACCAGGACCGGATGGCCTACCGGCAGAATTTTATAAACACTTACAAGAGATCTTAGGTCCATCTATGCTTGAAGTCTACAATGAAGTATTGTGTGAAGCAAAGATCCCTAAAACATGGACAGAGGCAATTATAACATTGATACCCAAAGAAGACTCTGATTTATTACAAATAAAAAACTATAGACCGATATCATTGTTAAATGTAGATTACAAAATCTATGCCTCAATAATTGCAGAAAGGCTGAAAAGATTTTTGAATGACTTCATACACGCAGACCAGAATTGCTTCTTACCTAAGAGGGAAATCAAAAATAATATGCGGATGATTCTGAACACACTGGAACATTATGAGACACATTCAGGAAAGCAGATGGCTATGATTTTTCTTGATGCACAAAAAGCTTTTGATAATTTGAGTTGGCAGTTTGTTTTTACAATTAAAATATATGGACTTCGGAGAGAAATTTACCAACATGATTAAAACGCTATACCATAAACAAACAGCAAAGGTGATTATAAATGGTGATACGACTGAGAATTTCAACATAACGAAAGGCACAAGGCAAGGTTGTCCCTTATCCCCACTGTTATTTATACTGACCTTAGAGCAGTAGTGGGTTCTAAATCCCGTTGCTACCAGTTTGCGCGCACGCAACACTTCTGCGCATGCGCAGAAGCATCCCGGGTGGATGGGCGGAGCCTCCCACCGCCACCGCTACCGGTTCACCGAACCGGGCCAAACCGGGAGCAACCCACCACTGCCTTAGAGGTATTAGCCAGAAATGTCAGACAAGATAGTGAAATAAAAGGTATGAGAATTAAGAAGGAGAAGTATAAGTTACAGGCCTTTGCTGATGACTTGGTGTTTATTTTAGAAGACCCACAGGAAACAGGACCTAAATTAATTACAAAGATAGAAGAATATGGGGCAGTTGCAGGTTTGAAAATAAATAAAAAGAAAATGAAAATATTGGTTAAAAACTTTACAGATAAACAAAAGAGAGAATTTACAAGAATGATGAACATGCAAATTGTAAAGAAAGTTAAATATTTAGGGGTTCAATTAACAGCAAGTTGTGTATCTCTCAAAGAAGATAACTATGACAAACTGAAAGTACAAATTAAAACGGATTTGGAAAATTGGCAAAACCTACAATTGTCCCTATTGGGTAGAATAGCTACAATTAAGATGAATATCTTGCCGAGATTATTGTACCTGTTTCAAACGATCCCAATAAAACTGGGGGGGGGGAATATTTTGAAGACCTAAATAAGATGAAACAAACCCAAAAAAAGTGGGGGGGGGGAATATTTTGAAGACCTAAATAAGATGATATTAAAATTTGTATGGTAAGGAAAAAAAGCGAGAATAAAATTAAAAATGCTACAAGATGTTAAAAGTAGAGGAGGTTTTGGTCTTCCGGATTGGGAACTATACTACCAAGCATCGGCACTTACGTGGGTGAAAGAGTGGGTTAATTTGAGGAATATAAGGTTATTAACACTGGAAGGTCATGATCTGCAATTAGGATGGTGTGAGATGGTATGAGAAGGGTGAGATACATAGCTATTTCCAGAGGCATTACATTAGAAATGCATTACTGCTAGTTTGGACCAAAATCAGAGAACAACATTACTTGAAAGTGCCAGTATGGTTATCTATAATGGAGGCGTGGATATATCCTAATGTCATAAATATGGATAAAGTTATAAGATATAAGGACATACTAAATGAAAGGGGAGAACTGAAAACAAAACAAGAACTAAAAAGATTGGGGATTGACCTATCATGGTGGCCACAATTACAGATACAATCCAGATATGAAAAAGATAGGAAGGAGTATGGGTTTTAAAACGAACCAAATGAGTTAGACCAGATTCTAATGGGAACAGATGAAAAATTAATCAAGAGGATATACAACTATTTACTAACTATCAAATTGGAGGAAGAACAAGTAAAAGAAACTATGATAATTTGGGCTAAGAATTTGGGCTATACAATAGATTTGGACAGGTGGCAGAAATTATGGAATAGAAATCATAAGCTCACAATGTCAACAGTGTATAAAGAAAATCTCTATAAAATGTTTTATAGATGGCACTATTCACCGGTAAGAATAGCGAATATGTATAAAAATAAATCTGTTAAATGTTGGAAATGCAACCAAATACCAGGTTCATATTATCACCTGTGGTGGATGTGTCCCAAGGAAAAAAAATACTGGAATAAAATACACACGTGGCTGGAAACCATGACAAAACAACACATAGATTTGAAACCTGAGACATTCCTGTTGGGCATGCTTCCAGGAAACTATAATAAAGGTAACACATATTTAATTTTACATATTCTAACAGCACCCAGGATTGTATACGCACAATACTGGAAAAATGTAGAAACCCCTACAGATGATAATATAATCAAAAAAATTCTGGAATGTGCAGAAGTGGATAGGTTAACTCTAAAAATCAAAGAAAAAGAAGATTCGGAATATTTTATAACATGAGAATTATTCTACAAATGGTTAGCTGACAGATACAGAGGTTAGACGAGTGGATTTATGTGAAATATGGACTACATGAGAAAGAAAAACTGATGAGTAAATATTTTAATGGTTATATAATTGATACCATAATGGAAGATAGTATACGTTTCAATAACGATTGGTATTATCGCATATATGTTTATATGTACATGATTATAATGACTATGATGATGTTTATATTTTAACACTTTGGACACCTAGAAAACACACTGTTCAATATAGAAATGGAATTTGTAATATAAAAATAAAAATATTTATACAACTACAAATGTAAATATTAATGACATGAAGACAGAGGAACAATTTGATTGGTTGTTTCTTTCTCTGTATCTTGATGTTAATTGGAAGCATTGGACTTTTCCTTAAATGGCATGTTTCCATTACTGGGGATACTTATTGGCTCATTTTTGCTGTTAAAAGAAAGAGTGGTATACTAGTCAAGTAAATTTTTTACCCGATAACACCCATAAATCCATATGTTCCTTAAGATTTTTTGGTTGCCTTTCTTTATGACCAGGACATTTCTAGGTTAGATTATGATATCCATTGTAAGGAGGTTGCCACTGAAGATTATTTCCATTCTTTAGTTTATTAATTAGATGTCTGGAACACAGAACACTGAAAACTAACTGTGGGATAAAGAGGAAAGAAATCAACACTTCTATCTCAACCAATCAATCAATCAGAATAGAGCTGGAAGGGATCTTAGAGGCCTTCTAGTCCAACCCCCTGCTCAAGCAGGAGACCTATACTATTTCAGACACATGGCTGCCCAGTTTTTTCTTAAAAACCTCCAATGATGGAGCACCCAAAATTTCTGAAGGCTTCATTGTCCTCACTGTTAGGAAGTTTCTCCTTAATTCCAGGTGGCTTCTCTCCTTGATTAGTTTCCATCCATTTTCTTGTCTTGCCTTCTGGTGCTTTGGAAAATAAGTTGACCCCCTTTTCTTTGTGGCAGCCCTTCAAATACTGGAATACTGTTATCATGTCATCCCTAGTTCTTCTTTTCTCTAGGGTGACCATACATGTTTTTGTCTCCAGGCTCTTAATCATCTTAGTTGCTCTTCTTTGCACTTTTTCCAAAGTCTCGACATCTTTATTGTAATGCGGTGACCAAAACTGGATGCAGTATTCCAGGTGTAGCCTTACTAAGGCTTTATGGAGTGGTACTAATACTTCACATGATTTTGATTCTATGTTCTCATCTGTTACCCTTTGGCTTCTAAAACCACCATGAATTCCCCTCCCTTCCCTTCCCTCTTGCGTATGAGGAACATGACTTCATTAATTAGTTTTCATTATGGGAGGTGGAAGATAATAATATGGTTTGTGTTGTTCTAAAGATGTCTCTTTCCTTGGAACCATACAGCACCTCATTTCTAGCCATGATTCTATAGCTCTTATTAAACATGAAACTCCCCATGCCATTTCAACACCAAGAACCACATATAAGAATGGTTTCTGTTACTGAAATAAGCTTTGGATTACAAAAATGCCAATACATATGTTTCCCATTATCATTCATAAGGATGTTTAATGTGGAATTGGAATAATTTCATGATGTCTTTGCTGCCTGCTGCCCATGAGATCCATTCACTTTTTATATTTGGTAAACATAAGACAAAAACAACTGTAATATATACAGTAAATTCATGGGAGGGTGGTGTGCAATTTAATTTATTTACGTTTTGCATGGATAGGCTGTTACCAGTAGGATGGTACCATGTTTCCCCGAAAATAAGACCGGGTCTTATTTTGGGGGCAGCACAAAATAAGCACTAGGGCTTATTTTCAGGAAGTGTCTTATTTTTCTTCCATGTATGGGAGGCACACTTCTACTTGCTCACCACGAGGTGGGGGAGTGGAACTGCCCACGCGCCCAGCACGGCTTACTTCAGGGCCCCTGCAGCAAGGCCACCCATGCACCTCACCTTGCGGTGGTGGCTCCAGCAGCCCCATTCTCTTTTGTTTCTGATAACCTTTTGGCTCTTTTTTATTTTTTTTTAAAAAGTACCAAGCACCTAAGTATAACTTATGAGGAGGTCATGGTTTTGGAAGGATCTGAAACACTATAGAGAGTAATAATCTGGAAAAAACAATATGAACATGCATAAGTCTTGAACAGTAAGATCTGGAACAGAGGCAGTTCTCTTGTAATGGAGATAAAAATTGCAATTATTATTGTATATTTCTTATAATTATCATTCAAATGAACAACAGTTCCATACAACTCTCTCTGTGAGGTTAAGGGAGGATTTAAATTTTGATAAAATAAATAAATAAATGTAACACTCCTGTCTAGTGAAAGATCTGATTTTGGCTTCTTTTGATTAAACAAAATCCCAGTATTAAAAGTCCTAGGTATCTTTTATCCATATTTGACATTTCAGTTCACCGTTACAATCTTATGTTAAATCATTTCACACATTAATATTTGTGAATGAATGAATATCAATGAATATCATTGAAAATTACAGTGGAAATGCTCATGAACATTTTTGGGCAGGAAATCTAAAATCTGGACAAAAGCATTTTGGTTTCTAAGAAAGCATAAGAATTTAAACTTTATTTCTTTCTGGAAATAACTTTGAGAGCCCGTGTGGTATATGTTGGACTAGGATTGGATCCACTTGGGTTCAAGTCAACCTTATCTATGGAAACTCATTGGATGATTTGAGTCACCAGTCTCATTCAGCCCAACCAGCCTCAAAGTGTTGCTCCTTTTTAAAAATGAAGGGTAATACACACGTAAGGTATCAAAAAATCGAACTTGAAAACTCTGACACTAATCTGAAAGACAATATAGCAAACAAACAAAATAATTCATTGTGTATCCAGATCTAACTATATATTGGGACATCATCTTGTATTATCAAAAAGGCCCTCATCTCACCCACAACAGAGATCATTCAAAGTGTGACCAATGCTATTTCCATCACATATCAAAGTCCCCCTGAAGGAGATCCAGATAATCTATTTCATCTAAGGTCCTTTGCATCCATTTTCTCAGTCACTTTCCCCAAAAGAGGGAGGTTAGATACTGGATGAAAATGTCCCAGTAGAGTGCGGTCCAGGATTCAAAGTCAATTTGACAAAGGCTGAAAAGATTCTTTTACATGCCCCTGCAGGAGGCTCTCAGAGCTCCCTTCACTCAAGAGAGCATGTGTCACCTGAAACAAAACCATGGGACAACTATCTGCAGATGCAATGAGTGTGCAGAAATACTGACCCTTTGCCACCCTTACTGACACAAGGTAGGCTTAATAGTGGTTCTAACCAATGTTTAGCTGGGTTCAGTCTTTATTAAGCACTAGCAATGCTCTAGACATCTCTTTTTTCTTTTCAGCAGCCTCAATTCTCAGTGAACCCTGAGGAATGATGGGGCTTATAGAAGGGAATGGTCACATGGGTATGATCTGATCCAAATTCTTGAGTGCCCCCCACATTTGAAGCAGTGACCAAGGCTTTAATTGGACTGTGTGGAATAATTCTCAGCTCCACCTGAAACTCTTGGTTTGGTTGTCCCTCAGTGATAACAAGGTCCTCATAAATTTCATGCAGAAATTAAGCCTTGGTGCCTTTCCAAATTGCTTCTTGAACATATTGCTCAGATTTGCGGCAAGCAGGACATATAGGGGAAACATGAGAGAGGAAAGTGTACAAGTTATTTTATAAAATAGAATAGAATTCTTTATTGGCAAAGTGTGATTGGACAAACCAGGAATTTGTCTTTGGTGAATATGCTATAAGTGTACATAAAAAGACAAGATACATTCGTCAAGAAACATAAGGTACAACATTTACTGATTGTC
>QLTV01002265.1:2782371-2807420 GCA_003457575.1 Thermophis baileyi | reverse complement strand
TGATAGAAGATAGATAGATAGATAGATAGATAGATAGATAGATAGATAGATAGATGATAGATGATAGATAGATAGATAGATAGATAGATAGATAGATAGATAGATAGATAGATAGATAGATAGATAGATAGATAGATAGATAGATAGATAGATGATAGATAGATAGATGGGAGAGGGAGAGAGAGGCAGGCAGGCAGGCAGACAGACAGACATTGAATGTGGTCTCTGACTGCAAAATGCTTGCTTGCGCTGCTAAGGATCTTTTCAAACAAACACACTGCATCATCACAGTTCCCAATTTCACAACATTTTTAGAGACAGCAGGAGCGAAGACAAAAGGAAATGCTAAGAAGATGTACTAAGAATGGGGACAAAAGGAGATACTCTCAAGATGCCAGCCACAGTTGCTGGCAAAATGTCAGGAGATCTGTTGCCTAAACCATGGTCACTAAACTCTGAAGCTCAACATTGCACTACAGATACTGGCCATGAAAGTCTAGACCAATATATAGATAATAAGGCATGATTTAAAAAAATATTATTTGATTTTAATTATGTAATGTGCCCACAATCAGTTGCCATCTGGCTTTAAAAAAAATAGCATACATGGTTCTCTCTGAGCTTGGTTGTTTTCTTGCAGATGTTTCATTATCCAAACTAGGTAACATCATCAGTGCACTGGTGAAGTTACCTAATTTGGGTAATGAAATGTCTTCAAGACAACAACCAAGCTCGGAGAGCATTAAGAACAATAATCTCTATTTAATCCCCATATAAGCAAGTAACTGTCACCCATAATCTTTGGTAACAAATTCCATACAAACATTACAAGACATTTTGTTGGGTTTATCTGAATTTAATTCACAACCTTTTCATTGGATGGTCTAAGTTCTGTGCCATCTCTCCCAAATACAGCCATCTAAGAAAAAGACGGACCTAGGTGAACTGTCCACTTACCATCATCTTCACTTCCGTGTCCATGTCCCAACACCCACAGAGGCTATGCACTCCTGCCACTGAATGGATGAGCAGAACTCCCATGATGGCCCAAAGACTACTCCACTGGGAGTTCAGCATCTTCAGAGAAAGAAGACTGTTTCTGCTGAGACAAAAATATGGGCCACCAAAGAAAGCAAAGTAACATAGATTATAGAGAGCCAGTCTGATGTAGCAGTTAAAGCATCACACTAGAGACTGTGAGACTGTGAATCTTTGTCCCGCCTTAGACACAAATCCAGTTGGGTGACTTTGGGCCAGTCACTTTCTCTCAGCCCTAGGAAGGAAGCAATGCCAAACCACTTCTGAAAAACCTTTCCAAGGAAACTGCAGGGGATTGTCCAGATAGTCTATAAGAATCAAACATAATTGAATGGAAGGAAAAAATATGGGTTATAAGTAGCATGAAATGATGGGGTGCATGAGCTATCAAAGGTTTGGTCCAGATTTATCCTAAGCTTACTACCTAGTCCTGGTTTACTTCATTTCTTCTATCTGCATTACTGATGGATAACACTAAATTGCCTCAAATAAGGATTTTTTTCCCAAGGATTCTAGGAGTAAGCATCTCTTCAGAAATCTTTCCCAAAATGTTAACTCCTGGCTAAAGTAGCAAAGTCCTGCTGGCACATTCTTTGGTACCTGCCTACTAATTTTAGGTAAGAATAAGAGCTTGCAGGCTGCAACACTAACATCCAGTCTCAAGCATAATACATTTCCATTAATGTCTTCAGACTCACATAGACCCTGGGGACATTCTTGGAACAATAAAATAAATGGTTCAGAGTCAACAGCCCTGTCCTTAGTTTAAATATGGTAAAAGAGTTAACCATATCTACACTGACACCATTTTTGTGACAATGTCTATCACATGCTATCAGAATTCCAGATGTGCTTACTGTATTTGTCCTAAAAGGCAGAGAACCACTGCTTTAAATGCTAGACAATTATAGCATTAGAGGTTGGCACTTGTAGAGATATGCATGTTCCCTATTCTCTAGCACAGCCAACCTGAACTCGCTAACATTATATTTTCCCACTAATTTGCTTAACCGCTCTCACACAGGCTATGCTGACTCATATATGGTAAACCCTAATAAAGTTGATTTGCTTCTGCCTTATCCTGTTGTACAAGTCCAGCCACCATGTTTGGCAACCACAGTGGAAGTATGGGAACACAGCCTATTGTGATTTGTTCAATAAGCCATGTTAAAACAAACCATTCCTTAGAGTAATAATGTGTGAAACTAGCCAGAGATGGTGGTGCTAATGGGTTTCCTAGAATATTCTTCCTGTATTTGCTGCCTTGTCATGAATAGAGGTACAACCTTCATGAAAGAAAGAAAACCACTCGGTATGTTATTTTATCCAAAAATCCCAAGTCCCAATGGCTGAAATTAACTATTACTATGGTTTATGATGCTATAACTATGTCCAGTACCCAACCCCCCACTAAACTAGCTGCTAATTCTACAAAAATAGAAAAATGAAATTTATTACAAAGGAAAAAGGGGTGAAGGTAAACTTCTTTGGCGGTAGGCTAAGACCTTCACTAAACTATTTGTACTATTCCACCACCACCCTGTCACTTTCTACAAGTCTCTGCACAAATAAGCCTATTTTCTATGTACATTTCTATGTACATTAAAGTTATTACAAATCTCCTCCAGATGTTGGGCAAGACTGTGTCATTATTCTTAGCAGGTATTTTCAAGAATGTTCCTATAAATAAACACATATGTTGCAAAGGAAAAGTGGTTTTGATTTTTTTCCCCTCTCTCATTTCAACATTTTCATTTCAACTTTCCCCCTCTATTATTTCAAGGTCTGCTGAAACTTTCACAGACCCATGTGGCTCCAAACAGAAAATGACTAGGCTGCTTTACATTTCTATGTAAATTAAAATTATTACAAATCTCCTCCAGATGTTGGGCAAGACTGTGTCATTATTCTTAGCAGGTATTTTCAAGAATGTTCCTATAAATAAACACATATGTTGCAAAGGAAAAGTGGTTTTGATTTTTTTCCCCTCTCTCATTTCAACATTTACATTTCAACTTTCCCCCTCTATTATTTCAAGGTCTGCTGAAACTTTCACAGACCCATGTGGCTCCAAACAGAAAATGACTAGGCTGCTCTCCAGGGATGTCTATCCTTCTACTACTAAGTTAGTTTGCTAGTTCATCTAGAAGATGAATATTACAATAACAGCATGCCATTCCAAAGATGAAATCTGAAGAACTTCATTGTATTCTGGAAGGAAGTGTCTTTTGTGAGCTGTTCTTAGTGCATGCATGTAACTCTGAAATGTATAGAGAAGCTGTGGGAGAAAGCTGGCATGCAGGATCCAATCTGGGTTGGTCACTGGGACCAGAACTTTAGTCTTCTGAGTTTTTGGACTTTTGCTGGAGCTCCTCAGGGAACTCCTCTCTCACCAGAAAGTGTTCTCACCAGAATACAATCTAGTGAGAGAGGAATTCCCTGAGGATGGGCTCCAGCAATGGCCCAAAAACCTGGAAGATTAAGAGCTGCCTAAGACCGACTCACATTGGATCCTGCAACATTATCCTGGGACATGTACATTTGCCTTCATTCGTGAGACGTAAGGATCTTAGCAATTGAAGGAGATACCGGCCTGAAACTTTATAATTAAAAAATGAATAAGAACACAAAAAGCAGAAAACAAGAAGGGAGAAAAAGAAACTGAAATGTGCATAGAAGGTTATAGTTGCTTCAACAGTGAGATGGGTGGCGCATAAATTTAAAATATTTTTAAAGTGGAGAGTTTGCCAAGTATTCCAGACAGACTCAGTACATTCCTCTTCCACGGTGAAACTGCAATAGAGCAAGAGAAAAGGCCACAGACTGAGGACCAAGGCTGCTATGAAGAGAAGGCGGCTCATTGGATCCAAGGATATGGTTCCTCAAGGAGGTCTTTAGTGAATAGGATCTATGTTGGACTTCAATAGCCTCCCTAGGCAGCTCTCATTGATTTCAATGAGACTTGTCCAGAAAAAGTCCGCAGGAGATTGGGTCCAGGGTATTTAGGAGAAGAATGGTTAGCCACCACCGAATTTCAAGAGAACCCTGCTAGAGACTGGATTTCCCTGTTCTTCCCATACTATTACCATAATGTTACCATGTTCAGAGTCTTACCATGTTCAGATGTGCAAGGATCTTGCAGGTCTCCTCCGTGTAATAACAAAATTGGATTTTTTATTTCCAAAATAATGGAACTTTTGATTTGCATAGCAGTTTCATGGAAGAATTACTCATTATCAATGTCAAAAATGTGCATTCTCTTTCTTCAGGGAATTAGATCCCCTTTAAGATATCTTACATTCTCATATTTTCCTCCACATGTGTTTTAGGGAATAACTATTTCCTCATGGCAAAATAAAACTGTTATTTCTCCTAGTTGCAAAAAGCCATCTTTTTAAAATTTATATATAAAAAGCTAATAAACTAAAAATAGTTTTAGTAGTCTATCAAAAACTAATTGTATTTTAGAAGAACTGTCATCCCCGGAGCTTATACATTCTTGAATATGGATTTGAAGCTAGAAGAAAGGATGGGTAAAGAAAAAATCTGATAAAAAGACACAAATGGATTTTATTCTTGAAGAGTTACGTAACTACAAAGTCCTCTTTCTCAGAAGGGTTTCGTTCCTGCCCTGTTTAATTCTAATTACTGAACCTGCTTGGGATATTGCATTCGCAACTGTCTATGTAGGCAGAACTCCTGAACAATGAAGCAGAGAGCAGAAGTTGTCTACAAAAAGAGCAAGCAAAACTATGCATGTGAAATAAGCTCTTACCTACCACTCTTCAGTTGGCTGGGAAAGAAGCAAATAAAAGCGGATCAGATCCCTTGTAAAGGCTATCTGCAATATGATAGAAACTTAGAAGCAGGACATGCCATGGATAGCAACTTGCTTCATTGCCTTCAAAGCTACCTCCTGCCGTGCCCTGGTCTGAGTTTTTACCTTCGTGATGTTTGTCAGCTGGGATCTGCACCGCAGAACTTTAAAGACAAAGCTTCTTCACCTACACTTGAAAGAAAATGAATAAAGCAAGCCTTGCCATCCTTTCAGATAGAAACGTACGGGACCAGTATCTGAAGAATTAAAGTGCAGCCAAGGCAAGAGCGTTACTTACCTGTTGCTGCAACGAGAGTTCTCCCTCTTCTCTCCCTCTTCTCTCCCTCTCTTCCTCTCTCGGTCTCTCTCCCTTTCTTCCTCTTAACATCTGCAAGGTTTCAGCTGCAACCCCAGCCCCTTTTTATACCACACAAGCTTGTCTTTAGTGCTAGAGCAACCTTCCGGACAGACCTTTTGAAGCAACAATAAAAGGGGAGGTGTCCAGGAAAGATCCAGGTGTACAAGAATGGGAAAGATTAGCAGGCACCCACCAAGAGGACGTAAAATACGTGGGGAAAGGCTCATGAAAGGCAGCTGGAGGTGGAGGGAGGATTAGCACCCCAATGTGAAGAGGACTACCAGAATGAGGCAGGGGAAAACTTCTCCCATTTTTAGCCCCTTAAATTGGTTCTGCGGATCAGGAGTAGACATGTGATTATTATTTTTTTAATTAGAAACCAGACACCCTTTAGTAATAATGGCACATTGGTTCATGGAGTTTTAACACACTATTGCATGCATATTGTACACATCTGTTCAATACTATCTCTCCTTTTTTTCCCTCTCTTTCCAAATTGCATTTTGTAAAGTTCCTTTGTTCAGCTTGGCAAGAAAAAAGAGCCTCAACTGGTGGTCCATATGGTAACGTTTGTGTACCACTATGGTCAGATAGATTTCAGATGACATGACAGTAGGATGCCATGCCTCTCCAGCTACAGTCATCCTTTACTGAGTCCAGCATTTTAAGCAATCCCATCTAAAATTCCCTAGTTTTTAAAGGATGCCTCCATTCCCCGAATTATAACTGCAGTAATCTCTAAAGAGCTTTATGGAATCCCCTTCCTGTTCATCTAAGGGTTTCCAACTTTTATTTTAGATTTTCTCAGTAATCTAAAAGCACATTTCACCAAAATGCTATATTTGAACCAAATTAGAGGGCCCTTTGTTTAGAAAGACACGTATAGAATTTTAAGGAATATGAAAGAATATGAAACACTTTTTATAAGTGTAATACCTCCTGGATTTTTCACATGAGCTAAATGGTCACTCAGGACAAAACAAATCCAAACAATCTTGCTTAAACTGAGATTTGAATGACAAGGGACAACCCACCATATTTACAAATATTTGTGAAATATTTTAGCATATCCATGTTAGAATAATGTAAATTATTTAGAGTAATTTAATAAAAAAAACCATGAAAAAGAAAACATCTATCTAATGCCTTGAGTTGACAAAAATAAATACTGGGATATTAATAATAATAATAATAAGACCAAACTGGCCTACAAGAAAGACCAAATGAAGAACAGAAAGGAAACATGGCAAGGCAAAGTGTTATATGGTCAATACATAAATATCAGGCAAAGCAGATAACAACATACCCTGGCAATGGCTAAGAGCAGAAAAATTGAATAAAAGGGCCAAGGAGCTAATTCTGTCTACACAACATGAATCCTTTAGAAAAAATGCATACAAAGTCGGAATTGAGGAGACAACAACAGACGGCAAATGCTGCCTCTGCAAAGAAGCTGAAGAAACACTGGATCACCTAGGTATCTGCTGCAAGAAGATCACACAGACTGACCACAAGCAAGAGCGTGACAAAGTAGCAACAATGGTGCATTGGAAGATCTGTAAGAAATACCATATGCCGGCAAGCAACAACTGGTGGGATCATAAAATAGGCGAAGTAATGGAAAATGAAGAAGCTAACATGCTCTGGGATTTCAGAATTCAAACAGACAAGCACCTTTCACATAACACCCCAGATTTAACAACTGTCAATAAGAAAGACAAAAAAATCTGGATAGTGGACATTGCAGTACCAGGAGACAGCAGAAGAGAAGAGAAAGAAATGGAGAAGAGTCACAAAAAAACAAAGACCTACAAATAGAAGTAGAATGACTGTAGCAAAAGAAAGCAAAGGTATTACCAATAGTGATTGGCACCTTGGGTTCAATCCCAAAACATTTGGGGCACCTCTTGAACACCACTGGCATTGACAAAATCATCATCAGTCAAGTGTAGATGTAAACTTTACTTGAAACATCTTATATCTTGGGACAATACTTTTAACACCATCAAAAACTGCCTATTCCAGGCAGGAAAGTATTTGAAAGGTGTATAAAAATGCCAATTCTAGTCTAAACATCTGGCTGACTGTGCAACCAACCACAATAATGTTAAGCTTACAATCTGGTTCTGATACTAATGGACTAAGTGTGTAATCATAGGCTTGCCTCACAACCCAAAAATTTGGCTTTCCATTGTGAATCATATCCTTTCCATTTTATCTCAAGTAGCAAAACACTAGCAAAAGCTAGGGGTATTTTCTGTTTTCATTTTAGCAATAGAATGATGTACTCAACTGTTCTTTATTTAAAATAGACTTAATTTTAAATTGCTGGCCAGCATTGCTAAACAATGACACATCGGCAAACATTGGGGGGAAGTGTATCCCTCTATCATTCTTTTATCATTTTATGTAACTTCCAGAATAGGGATATTGTGTTCTCTACAAAGACGAATTTAGTGACAAAATAGGAGATGCCAGTTGCTTTGAGTAAATAGAAATGGGAAAGTGCAGAGATTCCAGAATGAGAGGATCCTCATAGAAGAAAAGAAGATTTAAGTGCTGCCATTTATAGAGGGATGAGTAGACTATAGACTGCTAGAATAAGGACAGAAAGTTTAAAGTGTTGCATTTTGGAAACCTAAAGTAAACTGGGAGAGAAAAATATGAGATGGATCATTCATTAACAGATGATGGCAAGGATTTGCTTACTATGGCCCCACAGGGCAAACTCTGTCAAATAGGCTTCATTGATGGGAGATGGAGAGAATACATTTGGTTGAAACTTAGTGAAACTTAAGAATATTTCAGTAATGGAACTAACAGAGAATATTGATTATGGAGTGGTATAATGCAATTGGATATGGATGGGTGGGTGGAGGTGGGGGGATCTTTTAGGCAAACATCTAATGGTCCTCTCTAACTCAGTTATTTATTTTTTTGCTCTGCTGACTTTGTTTGCAAGCCTGGGGTCTCATTCTGTTCTTTCCTTCTTTGTTTCTTTAAAGCAGTGGTAGAAACAAAGAAAGTGCACCAAGAATTTTGACACTTTGGAAAAGCAGAGAATGCTACCCTTTCAAAAGGAAAAACAGGGTTAAGAGAAATATAAACCAAGCCAAAGTGTAAATTTCAAGGTCTTTTGCCTCTAGTCACATCCAGGTTATAGGGTCCTTGAGCAAATAATTTCTTTCACTATGTGAACTAACTACCTCCTCATTCTTAAGACCACAGGCTGCTAAAAATCACAAGCCAGTAAATCCAGGAACCATCTTGAGTGGAAGACAATGCCACAGTGCCTCCTGAGTTTTGCTGGGGATAGGATCCTAGAGATTTGAGTTTTTGAGAATCAGAGTCTAGGACCCCCAAAGTCCTTGTGGGTGACTACTTTTTACACTTTAAGGGGAGCTTTAATTTAAAGATTGAGAAAAAGTGATAATATGGGGAAAAAATCATACCACAGTACAATGCACCAGCCTCTAACATTGTTTTCATTTCCCCAAATACCAAAACAAACCTCATAAGCTTTCTTAGGGCATAGATGTGACAGGCAACTACAGCCTAGCTCCTTGTTTGGAAGTATGCACACCTGTCCAGAAAAAGGTCAAAAGTAAGCAAGACTAGTAGAGAGCCTCCTGAAGGAGGGGAGATCTGAAAGGCTGTCAGGTGGAAGTCTAATAAACTGGTGCATAGTAATTGTTTGTTCACCTCTCATGCAACCATTCTATGAATGGACAATCTCCATGACAGCCCAGAACTGAGAATGCCCAAAACATGTTCTCAGAATTCCAAATGTTCTCATCAACCCCCAAAGGGTGAGAGTTGAAAGTTGAGCCTTTAGTCCTCAATTTTTTTTTAAAAGATCTGAATGGCATAAGATTAGAGTACCTAAAGCAAAACAAAGGATTCAGTGTGATTAGTCCCTCTCAGGATTCAGTCCAGAGCTCTCCAGTCCCTCACATTGGCCAGAAGAAAGCAGCAGGATGGGGGTAAATCTCAAATTCATCCTCTCCTATAAAGGACATATAGTTTCTGGAAGCAATATTCACTCATGGTCCTCATTGGAGGGTGTATTAAATATCTCCACAGCAAACAGGAGCTGAGAGAAGGGAGTTACTGAGCAGAAAATGATTATAAGACTCTTTCTGAAGGAGGTTTAAATCATAGGCTAATTAAATGTTTTAATTTTTTGTTGAAGTCTTAATAGCATAATGTGCAAGTTGGCCATTAGCAACCCTTTTTATGGATTAAAGCAGCCTTTCCCAACCAGATGCCCTCCAGATGAGTTCAACTAACATTTTCAGCCAGCATGTGTGAAAGAAGCAGAATTATAAGAATCTTCCAACTCATCAGGTGGACATGAGGTTGAGAATACAGAATAACAGAGTTGGAAGGGACCTTGGAGGTCTTCTAGTCCAACCCCCTGCTTAGGCAGGAAATCCTATACCATTTAAGGCAAATGGTTGTCCAATCTCTTCTTAAAAACCTCCAGAGTTGGAGAAGTCACAACTTCTGGAGGCAAGTTGTTCCACTGATTAATTGTTCTAACTGTCAGGAAATTTCTCCTTAGTTCTAGGTTGCTTCTCTCCTTGCTCCATTGCTTCTTGTCCTGCACTTAGGTGCTTTGGAGAATAGCTTGACTCCCTCTTCTTTGTGACAGCCCCTGAGATATTGGAATACTGCTATCATGTCACCCCTAGTCCTTCTTTTCATTAAACTATGAAAATGAATTACTGTTTAAGGTCCACAAGAGCCCAAAGCAATGGAGAAATGTACTGTATATATGCACAGGGATAAAGTTTTTTTAAAAAGAAAAAATTATCTTTGTAGAAGATAAATTAAAATAGAAAGTAGGGAAATACATTAAAAGGGGGTTGTACTTTAATCACACTCACAACCTGACTTTTCAAACTGCCCCCACCCTGCCCGCAGACACCCAGCAGTAAAATACAAGAGAAGTTCAATTTTGTATATGTGATTTCACTTGTAAAGTTGCTTATTAGTCATCTTTCACCTTAAAATACATGAGTCATAAAAATGCTTCCATATGGCTAAGACTCTCGCAGGTTATTATCACTGCTGCCCTGCACAAAAAAAAAATCCCATAACCTTGGAGATAAGTTGAAATTTTAGAATGAAATGATAATTTAGTTTAACTGACACTGATTTTCAGAGATAGATGGCTGACTGCTTGAGACTATTCCCTACAGAAGCTATCTGTGGGGAATTCATGCTAGTGGAAGATTCACTGCCAGCATTAGGGGCTTCCAATTTTAGCAGCCTGAACTATCCTGGGAAACATTATGTTTTGATGGAGGGCTATTTGGATAGTCAAAATGGGCCCAATCAAAGGCCAGGCTGTTGTCTTGAATTTCACCTTTGCACATCTCCACAGAAAGTAGTTTGGGTGTCTAACTGGTAGTAACAAATCAGTTTCAAAAGGATGACATTCGGAGCAATAAAGAATTTCGATATGGAATGCAGAGATAGAGAACCACGTTTTAACCACTTTGACAGTCTCTGTGCAAATTGGATTCCTGCCCTCCTGCTTTTCTCTTTATTTAGCTTTGTCTGCTATCCTTCTGCTTAGTTGCTTCTATTTTTAAAGTTTGAGCAGAAAAGACCAGACAGATATTCATCCTTAGTCCTTACCCCTTACTACTTACTTTTCTGATGCCTGGACTACAATTCTCATATTATTGATGATGTTCCCTAATTGGATAATGGAACTCTGAAAGCAAACAACCAAGCTCAGACAGCCCCAAGGAATCCACAATTTAGGGAAAGAAGAGGTGAGACGTAGGAACTGTTCAGCACGGGAAAGAAGAGGTGAGACGTAGGAACTGTTCAGCACCTTTATTTCGCCTTAGCTGAATGCAATGCGAACTCGCGGCAGGCTGCAGGGAAGCCGCTTTTAAGAGCTTCCCTGTAGCCTAGCCAGCCACTGACAGCAGTTTAATTCTCCCGCCGCTATATTAGCCAATCAGCGGTGAGTATGCAAATTTACTCCGTACGGCAGTACGTAACACCCCTCCCCTCTTAGTTCGTGGAATGTCCAATCCGGAGTTAACGTGAGTTACGTAATCACGTAAGTACACAGGACGCCGTATAGTCCTACTGGGCCTGCGCGATTCAGTTCCTCGGGAGTCTTCGACTGGTGTGGACATGCCTGTTGCTGCTCCGGTACCTGCTTGTGGAATAATCTGGAACTGGCCTCCAGGCGTGGTGGCTGAAGTCTCCGCGTCTCCATCCTCCGGTCCCGGTTGACTCCGCTGAACTCCAGCGTTCGCAGGTAGGTGTCTGCGCTCCTCCTCCGGGTTTGAGAATAGCTCCTCCTGGTTCCTTGTACCTAGGGCCTGGCTCCCGGCATGGTCATCCTGGTTGTCTGTTCTGTATGGTCCTTGGGGCAGAGACTCGCATTGTGCCGGATTGTCTTGCTGTTTGTCGGTCTCCGGTTGTCGAAGCCAGGAGTCTCCCAGCCTACTCCTGAGCTGGTCAATGTGTCTTCGCCACACTCGGCCATCGTCCAGCTTAACTTGGTAGGATTTTGGCCCGGTGACAGCTATGACTGTGGCCTTCATCCACTTGGGATCCCCGGCATAGTTTTGGGCAAATATTAGCTCATCTACTGCTAGTGTCCGAGTGAGCTTGCTTGAATCCAGGGGTGTCTCTGGATGATAATTGGGGTTCAGCCTGTCCAGTTGGGACCTCAAATTTCATCCCATCAACATTTCGGCTGGGCTCCGGTTAGTGGCTGCACATGGTGTGATGTGTTGGGCTAGCAGGAATTGGTCGATCCGTTCTTGCCAGTTTCCTGGGCCCATTCTGGTCAGAGTTTCTTTTGTCATTCTCACCATTCTCTCCACCCGGCCATTGCTAGCTGGACTGAATGGTGAAACTAGCACATGCCTTATTCCCAGGTCGGCTAGGAATGATTCCATGTGCTTGGCTGTCAGTTGGGGACCGTTGTCTGACACTAGGACGTCTGGCAGACCATGGGTTGTGAAGATCCTCCTCAGGGCTCGTATAGTGGCTTCTGTAGTTGAGGTGTGCATGGTCACCATCTCCAGCCACTTAGAATAGGCATCCACAACAATAAAAAATATTTGCCCCGCCATTGGTCCTGCAAAATCAATGTGGATTCTTGACCACAGAGCCTTGGGTATTTCCCATTCCAGTGGGTTGGACCGAGGTGGAGCCGGCCGGGTTTCTTGGCATGGCAGGCAGGTCGCTACCCACTCGATAATGTCTTGGTCCAACTTTGGCCACCACAGATAACTCCTTGCTAGTGCTTTCATGCGCACTATTCCCTATATGCAGGGTTCCCATCACCCTCTTCTGTAGACTCTTGGGTACGACCACTCTCTCTCCCCATAGTAAACACCCCTTCAGAATGGACAGTTCAATTTGTTTGCTTTTAAATGTCTTAAATTCTTCCCCTTCCTCTTCCTGTGACCATCCCCTTAACACCCAGTTCATGACTTTGGACAAAACCTTGTCTTTTGCCATGTGCTCTGCGATGTCTCGAGATGTGATGGGGCTGGTTCGTTCAATGTCGACCAGTAGTATCTCGGCCACAGGTGCGGGGTCCTCTACAAGGTCAGGTGTTTGGCAGCGGCTGAGGGCTTCTGCGTGTCCAATGCTTTTCCCTGATCGATGGGTCAGCGTGTAGCTGTAGCCGGACAGAAATATGGACCAGCGGGTCAGTCTGGGCGACATGTACTGCAGCGTTTGTTGGTTGCCTGCCAGTAATCCCAGTAGAGGCTTATGGTCCATCACAAGTTCGAATTTGCGGCTGTAGAGGTATTCATGGAAGCGCTTGATGCCGGCCACTGCAGCAAGCGGTTCCTTGTCTAGCTGGCTGTAATTCCGCTCAGCTGGTGAAAGTGTCTTTGAATAATACACGATGGGGGCTTCTGCTCCATTTGGGAGGCAGTGACTGAGGACAGCCCCCACTCCAAAAGGTGATGCGTCGCACGTAAGCAGTAGGGGGAGGGTCTCACTGTATTGCATGAGGATGCTGTTGGATGAAAGTAAATCTTTAACGGCTGCAAATGCTTTGGCTTCTCTTTGTCCCCATGTCCACGTGGCCGTCTTCCCCAGGAGTCTATGAAGAGGCTCTGCAATGGTCGCCTTCTGTTTCAAAAAGATGGCACAAAAGTTGAGTAAGCCTAGAAACGCTTGTAACTCTGCCTTGTTTGTGGGGGTTGGTGCTTCCTTGATTGCTCTAATTTTAGCGTCTGTGGGCCTAATACCGGACCCGTCTATAAGGAACCCCAGGAATTCTACCTTGGTGACCCCAATTTTGCATTTGTCCCGTTTGACTTTGAGACCCCTTTGTTGGAATCGCTCTAGCACCTCTCGCAATCTTGTCAACAGTTGGTCCTCTGATTCAGCCGAGATGAGGATGTCATCAAAATATGGAACTACTCCGGGAATTGTATGTAGCAGATGTTCCATCATGCTCTGGAACAGTCCCGGGGCCACGCTTACCCCAAATTGCATTAAAAAAACAACCTGTGGGTGACTATAGTCTGGGCTTCTGTGGTGGCTGCGTCCACAGGCAACTGCTGATATGCCTGTGCCAGATCTAATTTAGCAAAAATCTTGCCTTTTCCCAGGGAGTGCAATAAGTGTTGCACCACGGGCACACGGTAAGCATTGGGCTGCAGGGCTTTGTTAATGGTCCCCTTATAGTCCGCGCACACGCGAATTGAGCCGTCCGGCTTCATTGGGGTGACGATGGGGGTCTCCCATTTTGCGTGATCAACTGGCTCTAAGATCCCTTGGGCTATTAATTTGTCCAGTTGTTCGTCTACTTTTGGTCGAAGAGCAAATGGGACTCTCTGGGGTTTTAGTCTAATGGGGGTGACACTGGGGTCTAGGTTAAATGATATGGGCTTGCCCTTATATTTACCCAGACCCCCATCGAACACACCTTGGAAGTCCGCTAGCAGCTTCTCGGCTCGGCCCAGCACTCAAATAGGATTTCCTTGGAAATCGTTGAGTCTAATGTGTTGTGGCTTGAGTTGATTCTTTGTGGTTGCTGGTAAAAATTGCTTGAGAGTTCCCCAGGACATAATCATGAAAACGGAGCCGGTGTCTAGGTCGCAGGGAATCCCTTCAATGGCCACGGTGATGTGGAATTTTTCTCCTTGCCCCGCGTCGGAGTGACCTACAGTAGTGTGATAGAGCCCTCGGCTGTCCTGGTATTGGTCGTCTTCTCTGCGCCTACCCCTTTGTCCCCCTGGATGGTTCTGCCCTTGTCTTCCTGGCCCCATGGGTTGTCTGGGCTGGCTGGTATGGGGTAGGTTGGGTGGCTCTGCATGCTTCCGCAATGTGCCCTCTTTTCTGGCAGCGGCGGCAAATGGCGTCTTTGAACTTACACACTGCCCTGGCATGGCCCCCTAGGCAACCCGAGCATCGGATTTGCCTGTTTTCACAGTCTCTGGGGCTTACCCTTCTTTCATTTTGCAATCGGTGTACCCCTTCATCCTCCTCTGATTCTCCTTTGAATTCGGGAACTTTGGTCATCCAGTCAGGCTCCCTGTGGTTGTGATGGACTGTGCCGGTCTTTTGGATGTCTGCAGCTGAGTTGTCCAAGGATTCGGCGGCTCGGGCTTCCTCTACGACATCCTTGAATGTTGCCCCCTGTCTGATCAGCAATTTTTTTTTGTAAATTAAGGTCTCTCATGCCTAGGATGATGCGATCCTTCATCATCTCTTCCAGGTTTATAAATTCGCACTTGGTTGCGATCTCCCGGAGTTTGGCAACAAAGTCATTTATTGATTCACCATCGCGTTGGTGGCGACGGTAAAACTCATTCCTGCTGACCATCGGGGTTGTTGCAGGCACGTAGTGCTCCTTCAGGGTCGTCTGTAGCGTTGTCCAAGAAATGGATTCAATGTCAGTGGGAGCCACAAGGGTTTGAGCCATTTTGTAGATCTTCGGCCCGCAGTAGGTGAGGAAGAGAGCCCTCTTCCTGTTATCCGGCAGACCCTGGAAATTGTTGGCTTCCAGGAACATGTGAAAACGGCTCATGTATGTTGTCCATTCTTCGGTCTTCGGATCGAAGATTGCTGGAGCGGGAGAAGTTTGAGTAGGCATCCTGGAGTTTGGCCGGAGCAGGTCAGTGCTTGCTTCTAAGGTGGCCGAGGATGCCACGAGGTGCCTTTGTCCTGTTGTCCTTCGTCGCCAGTGTTAGATTCACGCGGGAAAGAAGAGGCGAGATGTAGGAACTGTTCAGCACCTTTATTTCGCCTTAGCTGAATGCAATGCAAACTCGTGGCAGGCTGCAGGGAAGCCACTTTTAAGGGCTTCCCTGTAGCCTAGCCAGCCACTGACAGCAGTTTAATTCTCCCGCCGCTATATTAGCCAATCAGCGGCGAGTATGCAAATTTACTCCGTACGGAAGTACGTAACAATGTACATGTTAAACTTTTGATTTAACACAGTAGTTGTTTAAAATCAGTAATTAATTCAAAGCCATGGTTTGTTATTGGCTGACCGGAGCTGTCTTCAGCTAAAACAAAGATGAATGGATTAAAATCAGGATTACTTGTCTGCAAAAATTACTCTGGCTTGTACCAGAAAACATGCTTAAAACAAACTATTGTTTTGGGTTCTGATAAGCTTCATAGTATAACAGCCTATTATCCAATGCTGGATAATAAGTAAATTAAGAATTTGAACTATTACTTCCATGATTGAGTGCTTAAATAAAGTTTGAGATAGGCATATTCAGCACCCTAAACCTGGCACTATAATGTCCTTCTGGTTTATTTGTTCTTAAATCCATGTTGCCTAGAAAAATACTGTAGCCCAATCAATCTAGCTACTGGAGTAGGGGGCTATTATGAAGGTAGATTGCATGCCAGACTGGAGGTCATATAGAAAATAAAATACCTAAACCCTTTAATGCTGCTGAAAATAGAAAAAAATATTTGGTTTTTAAACAAAGGCTAGAGAAGCTGGGGGAAAAGATTGGATATGAAATGAAGTCTCTTATCTCCCCAATTGCCTCTGAAAAAAGTTTAGAACCCCAAGCTGGAACAATCCAAAAACCTTGAAAGAAAGGATAGTTTTGTTTCAGGAAGTCTTCTATTTCTGCAAAAGTTGAATAAACTGTTGAATCAGGAATATTGCATTAGGATTTAAATTCCTGTTGTTATGTGCCTTTAGTTGACAGTTCTTTATTTTTCTTACAAATTAGAAAACTGTATTTGTACATCTGCCTTTCAATGCATCCCAGAGTGTACATGAGAATATTCCCCTTTTTATTTTCGGTGATTTATATTAATTTGAAACTGCAAGCAGATCAGCAGCATCTTCTGCCAGACACATTGTATTTTTTTCAAAAATAAAATTATTATTTGCCTACAACCTGTAGTTGGACAAGTTCTTTGTTGAACATCTGCATTTTGAATACATAAAATTTAAAAAGTTTTATAGTTTGTCTAAAAAAGAAGTTTGTTTTTGTTTATCTCATATGAGATTGGTTTATCAACAAGAAATGGCTGAATCCTCTAGTACAGGCAGGGGTGGGTTCTGACTTACCTCGCTGCTGGTTTGCTTCCTCCTGCGCCGCGTGGGTGCGCACAGGCACGTGCATGTGCAGTGCTGAAAATCCAGCTTCTGTGCATGCGCAGAAGCAAAAAACAAGATGGTGGCGCCATAGGCTGAGAGCTGGTTTGGGGGCGTGTCCAGCCGGCCATCGCTGCCGGTTTGGCAAGCAGGGGGGAAATTCCTGCTACCAGTTCTAAAGAACCAGTCCGAACCGGCAGGAACCCACCTCTGAGTACAGGTCTTAAGCCACAAGGCCAGATTCATTTTAAATATTGTTTCCTCTTTTTTCCCCTTTTATTTTTATGTCTGACAGCAGCATCGGGTTTGAAAATACTATTTCATAGGTGAGAGCTGTTACCAGGTCAAACCCTGTCCTCTTCTAATCTTTTCCATATACAACAGACAACTACACTGGCAGTTGTAACTTACTTTAACACTGGTGCTTGGAAGTGTGCTGTTTTAAGAAACATAGAGCAGCCTCATACTACAGAGCCCTCTCCTCCAACAGAGCTTTGAGAAATAGGCTGCAAAAAATCCAGATGACTCACAGAGGTACTAAAAGAAAGATAAGATCCTACATTTAGGCAAGAAAAACCAGATGCACAGGTATAGAATAGGTGGTTCCTGGCTCAACAGTAGTAACTGTGAGAAGGATCTTGAAGTCCTAATGGACCATCACTTAAATATGAGCTGCAGTTGCCAAAAAAGCCAACGCAGTCCTAGGCTGCGTTAACAGACTGATAGAATCAAGATCACATGAAGTGTTAATACCACTTTATAATATCTTGGTAAGACTGCACTTGGAACATTGCACCCAGTTTTGGTCGCTACAAAATAAAAAGGATATTGAGACTCTAGAAAGAGTGCAGAGAAGAGCAGCAAAGATGATTAGGGGACTGCAGGCTAAAACGTATGAAGAACAGTTGCAGGAATTGGGCATGTCTACTTTAACGAAAAGAAGGACTAGGAGTGACATGATAGCAGTGTTCCAATATTTGAGGGGCTGCCACAAAGAAGAGGGGATTAACCTAGTCTCCAAAGCACCTGAAGGCAAGACAAGAAACAACAGATGGAAACTAATCAAGGAGAGATCCAATGTAGAACTAAGAAGAAATTTTCTGACAGAACTATTAATCAGAAGAATGACTTGCCTCCATAAATTGTGGGTGCTCCAACATGGAGGTTTTTAAGAAGAGATTGGACAACCATTTGTGCTTGAGCAGAGGACTGAAATAGAACACCTCCAAGGTCCCTTCCAACTCTGTTATTCTGTTATTCTGTTATATTAAAAGAGATACAGAAAAAAATGAATTATTTGCTTATACTGAGTTCCATTCTCCTGGATGTTTGCATGCCAAATCTGATAGCCCTAAAAGATCTGTATTTTTATTATTAGGTTGAGTGTGGCACAAAATCATAAAGTCTTCTAACTTACAAGTTAACCATTTTCTCTTAGCTAAGGTACTACAAATGTTGAAGCTAGTAAGGAGAGCAGGGTGCCTGGGTAAAGGCCACATGTTGTTGACATAGTAGTGCTGTAAAAGTAATGGGGATATTGGATTACTCAGCCATGTAATTGATGGCATTTGGGAGAAGGGCAACATTAATTTAAGAGACAGGCATTGGGTGTAAATAAACTCCACAATCCAGTTGAACTTCATGCATTCAGTTCAACTCCAGCAGATGCAGAATATCTCAAGAGAAAACAAAAATAATGAGGGAAAAGATTGTTTACACCATTGATAACCTAAGGCTCCCAAATCTGTGGTAATAATAAGAGTTACCGTTATACTGTATCTGTTATGAGCTAGAAAAATCTGTCTTTCAGTCTATTAACACTTTATCAGGGGTGGGCTGCTGGGGGTTCGCAGGGGTTCAGGAGAACCTCTAGCTAAGATTCTGTGCAGTTCGGAGAACCCCCAAATCCCACTCCTGGCTGGCCCTGCTCACCCCACTCCGCCCCTCCCAGGAGTCCCCACGCAGCCCATTTTGGATGCAGGTAAGTGCAGGGTGCGCGTGGAGGCTTGGGGAGGGCAAACAACGGGCCTACTGGAAGTTCAGGAAGGCCGGAAACAGGCCTGTTTCTGGCCTCCAGTGGGCCTCTGGAGCATGGGGAGGCCGTTTTCGCCCTCCCGGAGCCTCGAGGAAAGCCTCCGGAGCCTGGGGAGGGCAAAAACGCCCCTCCCCACCATGGTGCAGGAGGCCGACTAGGCCACGCCCACCATGGCCACACCCACCCAGCAACCGGGCAGAAAACCCCTTGCTAAAATTTTTGAAGCCCACCCCTGCACTTTATCCAGCCTAGAATTTAAAAAGATTGTAAATCTGCAGGATTCCGTGTTGGTTTGTCTTTTTTAAAAGGCTGGAACCTTCCATCTTCAACCTTTACTTGTCCACATGACATTCTGCCATTCTCTCTCAGCTACTCCCATGGGTCTGCTTCTCCCTGCTAATTATTAATAGATCATAGAATAACAGAGTTGGAAGGGAACTTGGAGATCATCTAGTCCAACTCCCTGCTCAAGCAGGAGAGTTTATATCATTACAGACAAGTGGGTGTCTAATCTCTTCTTCAGTGATAGGGCACCCACAACCTCTGAAGGCAAGTCATTCCACTGGTTGATTGTTCTCACCGTTATGAAATTTCTCCTTAGTTCTAGGTTACTTCTCTCTTTGATTAGTTTCTATCCATTGTTTCTTGTCTTGCCTTCTAATTAATTAATAATTAGGTCTCCTAGAACTAAGGAGAAATTTCCTGACAGAACAATAAATCAGTGGAAGGGCTTGTCTTCAGAAGTTGGAAGCTATTAAAAAAAAAAAAAAGACTGGAAAACCATTTGTCTGAAATGCTATAGGTCTCCAGCTTGAGCAGGAGGTTGGACTAGAACAGTAGTGCCCAACTTTTGTGGTTTGGAGGCCTGGCCGTGGAGGGGGGGACAGGGGAACTGGGCTGCATGAGTGGCAGGCCAGCGCACATGTGCGCAGTTTGACTTGCACAAGCGGCAGACCGTGGCGCATGCATGCAATTGTTCACCAGCCCGCCATTTGGCCAAATTGAGCTGCACGCCTGCAAGTCGAGCTGCGGGCGCATGCTCCAGCCAGCCACTCACATGGTCTAATTCCAAATAGGCCACAGCCTGGTAGTGGACCGCGGCCCAGAGGTTGGGGACCCTGGACTAGAAGACCTCCAAGGTCCCTTCCAACTCAGTTATTCTGTTACATTTTGCCCCATATCCCTCTCTACTGCCTGGGTCCAGTTGCCACAATCCTGGGTCACTTACCCAGTTTTCTGTGTCTCTCCCATTTGCCTACCTTGACTTCCAGACCAGGATGTAGTGTTCCTTCTTCCTTCCTGTTCTCCAACCAAGGAACTAATACCCTGTCTTGGATCAACATTTTAATTCTCTTCAGTCTTCCTCCATCTCTCACTATTAGAGTTGCTCTGTTATTATAAGGTACAAGCACCGGAGGAGTTTCACATTATATGTGAGTGTATATCTCTGTGATTGGGTTGTGCATGCATTTAAAAAAGGAGTGGGACTTTGGTTGCAACACCACCCCCACCCCCTTCCAGATTCAGACCTCCTTCCCGAAGACGCCTCTGCACCATATTTTCCCCTGCCAGTTACTATCTAAAGCCAGAATACAGTACATCACCACCTTTTGTGCTTTGAATAATGTGTCATAGATTTCACTTCAAAATATAGAGGGACCAGGAAAAAGAAAAGTTGGCATGGCCAGGAGAAAAGCTATAAAGGATTTAATTGACTTTAGACTCCCTTTAAAGTCTTTCTTCTTTAATCACTTACAGTAAGCATCCTTGGAATGCTCTAGCAACCCGAATTGTGCCCTGTCTTCATGGAAGTTGCCTTGTCTTGTCTTCAGATCATGATTTATGGAGACTTATCCTGCTATTTCCCATACCACAAAACATCTGGCAGCCACAAAACACAACCAAAAGAATAGGACAATAAACCATTATAATGATGGTAGCTTTCTGCAGAACATAACCCAGGACTGGTTTTTATTGAGAGTTGCAGGGGAAGGACCCCATTATGAATACATGAATACACAAGCACACAATAGATACATACTTAAGGTAAACTGCTCCAAACTCGATTGCAGAAAATACGACTTCAGCAACAGAGTGGTCAATGCCTGGAATACAATACCTGACACTGTGGTTTCTTCCCCAAACCCCCAAAACTTTAACCTTAGTCTCTTCACGAGAAGAGTACTACACCCCTCTGTTCACAACAGAATACCTTATGCCACCAGACTTGAAGTTTTGGGCCTAGAAAATTTAGAACTACGTTGCCTTCGATCTGACCTAAGTGTAGCCCACAAAATTATCTGCTACAATGTCCTACCTGTCAATGACTACTTCAGCTTCACAACAATACGTGAGCACACAATAGATACAAACTTAATGTAAACCGCTCCAAACTTGATTGCAAAAAATTCGACTTCAGCAACAGAGTGGTCAATGCCTGGAATACATTACCTGACTCCGTAGTTTCTTCCCCAAACCCCAAAAACTTTAAGCTTAGACTGTCTACCGTTGACCTCACCCCATTCCTAAGAGGTCTGTAAGGGGCGTGCATAAGCGCACCAGCGTGCCTACCGTCCCTGTCCTAATGTCCCCATGTATTCATAACCATATCATGTATTCATAACCATGTTTATACATTCATGTATTCACAATCATGTTTATACTTTCTCTGTAATCTTATATATGCTTGACAAAAATAAAATAATAATAATAATAATGAAAGCCCATGGAATTCCCCCAACATTGCACAGATAAAAACTGACAATCCATGAAATTACTGTAGTGCAATTTCCCATCAATTTTTATCCCACATCTAAAGGATTGATGGTGATGAGAAGTTTGTCAAAGATGTTAACACCTCATCATTATCAACAGCATTTATATGCAGTATTTATATGCTACTTTTTATCATCAGTTTGCATTCATCATAAAATGATAGATATTGAGGAGGGAGAAGGAAATGCCTGGAAAGGCCAACCTAAAAAGATCTTTTAAAAAAAAAATACTTGCAAAAGAATATTTTTAAAAGATAAAAATATTCTTCTAATGACAGGTATGTCACAAATCCTAGCATGAAGGGAGAAGAAGATTAATCACTAGGTTTTTAAACTTAATCTGATATGTGTTGCAAGGGTATTTTTAAAAACACCATTTTAGATTTTCTTAAAGAGCTTATTTCATCACCGCTGCTTTTAATTTCTAATCTGCTGTTTGCTCATGTTGTTGTGATTTTATTAATATTTTATTAATATTGATTTTGTTTTTTATAAATGCCCTATCCGTTATACAGTATACAGAATAATACATTTTATAGATAAATGCATAAATAAAAAAGGATAAGATCTGAAAAACTGTCTAAGTAAAGATATTGAGAAACAGAAAGCAGATACAAATTAAAGCAATTTAAATACATTAGAAGTTCGTTGAATATTTCTTCCAACATTTTCCTGCATTCAGCTGAGCTTTGTGGTGAAGGGAATCCTCGTGAAATTTAGAAAACTCCTCTCCAAAATGCTTAAGAGTTATATTTACTGGGTAGAGAATAGCTGTTTGCAAGAGAGGCTGAAGTTTTTGATTTTTTTCTTCTACCATTTCCCCAAAAATAAAGTATGTTATCTTGAAGATGTGGGTTTGAAATTACCGGGAAGCATAGGCTGATAGAACTGAATGGTACTAGGTTGTGATGGTTGTGTTACAAGACAGCACAATATTGTTCTCAGGATCTTTCCAGGGGAAAAGATTTGTAAGCTTCCACAGCATCTTAAGGCAAACTAAATCTTTACATCACATCACAATATCTTCATTTGAAGTGATAGTGTTACAAAGCCCATCTTCAGCTAATTCTTCAAGGCTAGCAGGGTCAGCCCATCAGTCTCCTAAACTCTGTGTGATCGTATTTTAATTATGTTACTGGGAAATATGAGGAAGGACATGAGTTCCCCTACCACTATAGTCAAAGGTAGGGGGAGATATAGTATTGGAGAGTCAACTGGACAGGTAAAGAAAAGTGGGAATAAACATTTTATGTCTATTACTTCTTCTGATTCCCATTCCCCTCCCCCATCCAGAGGTTAGTTGCCTGGTTGTTTGCCTCAGGGCAGCTGATACTGATGTTGAATGCCAGGTCAGTACAGAGTAAAGCATACAGTATTGTATGCTATAACAAGATAAATGAATATGTTCTATTTATATGCTTCAATCCACTCAGGACTCCTGTAATTAAAACTGGCTGCTGTGTTGCTGGTTTATATGGTCTGTGATGGGCAGAAGAATGAAAAATATATAATTTTTGCTATACAAAAAGGGAAGGGAAGGAAAGGGAGAAGGGGAGGGGAGGAGAGAGGGGGGAAGGGAAAGGAAACATCTCTGTGTTGTTCTAATTAATTATTTGGATTCATTGAGTGTGAATATATGATGTGTATCTATATATAGATACAGAACAAACTTTTTCACATTGACCTTGGCTCCTGGTGATAATCTGGCAATATCGATGTAATTTTCTTGACAATATGAAAGTGGTTTGCCATCAACTTCCCAGTCTAGTATCCAGCCTTGTGATGTATATACATCAGTGGATTTCTATTCTTATTTTCCAGACATCTCTTCAAAACAATTTACAATAAAAGACAAAGTAAGATCAAGCATGATGTATAAAAACAGAATCTAAAACAATGTTTAAAAATAATGGTTAAAATTTAACATTAATAATGGTAAAAAGAATGCAACAATAATTGTAATCGTTCCTATGAATTATAGCTTACTAGCCGATAACCCGGCATCGCCCAGGTATTTATTTATCCCAATCCTGTATTAGACAAAATACTGTGGGGGTAAAACACCCCTAGAACCCCTAGTTCATGGCGACGCTCAGCTCCCTCCACGCTGGCCGTCCATCCCAACGGGGTCGCCACAGCGCAGCCCCGGGTGACACCCGCTGCCGCCGCCAAGGGGTATTAGGGGTGTCTTACCCCCACAATATCTTTTTCCAGAGAGTAAGTCATCTGTGTACCAAGTTTGGTTGAAATTGCTTGAGGCATTCCAGAGTTATGCTGGAACATACACACACACACACACACACACACACACACACACACATACACACCCATTTATATATATATATATAGATATCCTGGGGAATGCAGTTTATCTATTATTAAAATGGGGATACTACATCTCCAGGCAAGATGCTTACCTTTGCACAACTAGTTTTCTTCCCCATATCCATTAATGATGACATAGGATACAACTAAAAGATATAACTGAAAGATACAACCGAAGGCTTAGCTTCATTTTTGGCTCCAATTATTTGAAATGAACATCAACGCCACACTCTCTCTCCTTAATGGCCCAGGTGTTCCAGAGTTATGCTGGCACACACACACACACACACACACACACACACACACACACACACCAGAGGTAGGTTTCAGCAGGTTCTGACCAGTTGTGGAGAACCGGTAGTGGAAATTTTGAGTAGTTCGGAGAACCGGTAAATACCACCTATGACTGGCCCCACCCCCATCTATTCTCTGCCTCCCGAGTCCCAGCTGATCGGGAGGAAATGGGGATTTTGCAGTAACCTTTCCCTGCCACACCCACCAAGCCACGCCCACCAAGCCACGCCCACAGAACCGGTAGTAAAAAAATTGAATCCCACCACTGACACACACTTAGGGGTGCTAGGGGTGTCTTACCTCCACAGTATTTGTTTCCAAATAGTAAGTCATCTGTGTACCAGGTTTGGTTGAAATTGTTCGAGGCATTCCAGAGTTATGCTGGAACATACATACAAACATACATCCTTTTTTATATACAGATTAACAGAGTTGGAAGGGGCCTTGTAGGTCATCTAGTCCAACCCCCTGCTCAAGCAGGAGACCCTACACCATTTCTGACAAATGGCAGTCCAATCTCTTCTTGAAAGTCTCTAGTGATGAGGTTCCCACAACTTCTGAGGGCAAGCTGTTCCATTGGTTGATTGTTCTCACTGTCAGAAAGTTCCTCCTTGTTTCTAGGTTGAATCTCTCCTTGATCAATTTTCATCCATTATTCCTTGTCTGTCCTTCGGGTGCTTTGGAAAATAGCTTGACCCCCTCCTCTCTGTGGCAGCCCCCCAAATATTGGAAGACTGCTATCATGTCTCCCCTGGTCCTTCTCTTCCCTAGACTAGCCATGCCCAGTTCCTGCAACCGTTCTTCATATAGATGAGAGATAGAGAGATAGA
>QLTV01002265.1:2769462-2781507 GCA_003457575.1 Thermophis baileyi | reverse complement strand
ATATCTATCTATCTATCTATCTATCTATATCTATCTATCTATCTATCTATCTATCTATCTATCTATCTATCTATCTATCTATCTATCTATCTATCTATAGATAGATAGATAGATAGATAGATAGATAGATAGATAGATCGAGAGAGAGAGAGAGAGAGAGATGATAGATATAGATAGATAGATGAGATAGATGAGATAGAGAGATAGAGAGATAGATAGAGATAGATAGATAGATAGATAGTAGATAGATAGATAGATAGATAGATAGATAGATAGATAGATAGATAGATAGATAGATAGATAGATAGATATAGATAGATAACCTATAGAATAGATCTGCATGCATTCTATAATCAGTGAAAATAATTTTTTTCAAACAATAAACTTGGAATCATAGACATTTGCAGGTATCCACTTTGGCCCAGTGAAGGCAGACTAGAAACTGGGTGACCATGAATTCCAGTCCATCCATAGGCACAAAGCCAACCAAGTGACCTTGGGCCAGTCATCCTTTCTCACAGCCCTAGGAAAGAGGAAATGGCAAACCATTTCCAAAATCTTGCCAAAAAAATTTCAAGGATTAGCCAAGCAGCCACCAGCAGTCAGCCATGACTCAAAGGCACACACACAAAAATGACAAGAAAATGATAATACATGGTTATGATAATGCATGATACATACCCTACCATTTGATATGTGCCAATGTTGGAAGACAGGTGATGGAGTTTGCATTATGACATCATCAGTACCATCAACCATTGAATTTTTCTGGGCTACTTGTGGGAGTTGAAGGTCAGAGACACTGTTCTGAAATGCTTTCCCTCCTTCCACAGCAGAGTCGTAGTCAGTGAGACAGGAAAGAGAGATTAATGAAGCAGTAGCCTTCTTGTAGAATGGTGGCTCCAGTTCCTTCTTCCCTGCTTTTTAACATCTGCATGAAGTTGCTGCAGGGGGTTATCTGCAGTTCAGGATACAATATCATCAGTATTATGATAGTATGATAGTATTCAATTATACGTATAATTATACAATTATACATCATTGCCCTGGACCATGCAAGAAAGGTGGTCAATATTTTGTTCAAGTCTGGCCACCGTTTCAAGATCTGGATGCAATAAAATAGACTGAAATTGAACCTAATCAAGACAGACTATCTATTTTCAGAGAATCTCTTGAGAATGAGTGACGTATCAATGGATGGAGAAGGGCAAACGTTGTTGCTATCTTCAAAAAGGGGGGGAAATGTGGATCAGAAACTACCAAACTAATATTGAGAGATCATAAAGCCATTGATCTTGAAAACAATGCAGTAATTACTATAAGTCAGCACTGATTTGTAAAGGGAAAGTGTGCTGGCTTATCAAGGGTTTAGCCTAGAATTAAGAACTGTCTCTTTAAGACATAGCATTCTGGGGAATGTAGTCCATGCCATGTAGTCCATGGCATGTGATCATAACTGTGTACTCTTATTGGTCATTGAAGTATGCCTGGGGAGCGGGAGTAATTGAAGTACGGTATCCCAAAGGAGGTCACTTTCAAGAATCTACCGGGAAAAGATGTAGCAACAAGGAGATGGGGAAGCATTAATCCGTTTTTACAATCTTCGTGAAGGGTTTAGCCTAGCATTAAGAACTGTCTCTTTAAGACATATCATTCTGGGGAATGTAGTCCATGCCATGTAGTCCATGGCATGTGATCATAACTGTGTACTCTTATTGGTCATTGAAGTATGCCTGGGGAGCGGGAGTAATTGAAGTACGGTATCCCAAAGGAGGTCACTTTCAAGAATATACCGGGAAAGCATGCCTGAACAAGGAGATGGGAAGCGTTAATCCTTTTTTACAATATTCGTGATGGTTCCAGATTATGACTGTAGATTCAGAAGAACTTCTACATAACCGTGAGTGTTGTCAGAGGATGCCTGAAGAATAAAATATAATCTGATTGAATGTACCATTGCGTCTTGTTAAGCTGCCTGATGATAGCATAACCAATCTACGCTTGATTCAGAACAGAAAGTCATATCAGACTGAGTTGTCAAATACCTGAAGGTGTCCCAAAGGTGCTTTTTCAAAAGGCAACTGGACTTTCTGATTTTTCTTTGAAGACGTTTCGCTTCTCATCCAAGAAGCTTCTTCAGCTCTGACCTGGATCACTGAGAATCTCCATAGACATTTACCTGAAGGAGTATCACACATAAGAAGGCTATGGCATGTATTCTATTATGCCAAAAAGTATGGTGCAAAATTATGGTCCTAAGTATCAGGAAGGCAGAGTCTAGGTGAATATTAGGAAAAACATCCTTACAGTAGAAGCAGTTTGACAATGGAACCAACAACCAGAAGAACATTTCTTAGACAACAGAGATTCAGCAAGTTTCTCCAGTTTACAGTTTTACAACTCACCCCAAAGATTTGAATGCATCCAAGATCAATCGATATTCCTTGACTGTATTTCTATCAAGGTTAAAATCACCATATACTTCAACCACACACATTATTCCTAATTATGGGAAATGCAGCTATCCAATATCAGCCATTCATCATCCAGGGAACACTGACCCTAGCCTCCCAAACTAACTACCCCTGTTGTTGTGGCCCGCCAGCATCCCGAGGATGATGAGGCGGTTGTGGCACGGTACCATCGGCCCGTGCACCTGGCACCCGAGTCAGAGAGTGAGGAGGCTGAGAGGCAAGCAGGGCCTTCTGTACCTCCTGAGGAGCCCATCAGGGCCGAAGAAGAAGAGGAGGAGCCTCTTCTTCTCAATGCTCGGGCACGCAGGGCTACTAGAAGACAAGAGTGGCTACTCAGGAGGAGGTCTCCTCGAGAGTAGAGCTGCAGGCTAAGTGGCCACATCCTTAGACTATTTAAGCCCTGACCACGCGGAGCCTTGTTGCAGGAAACAACGTTTGATATCACTCTTGCTCTTTGTGACTCCAGTCTGCTCATGTACTTGTTCCAGTACGGGTCTTATTTCCTGCATTCTCATGTACTTGTTCCAGTACGGGGCTTATTTCCTGCATTTCTAGTGCTGGGAGTATTGCCAAATACAGTCAGACCTGCTCATAGTATCTCTTGGACTCCGGCCAGCTGTTAAAGATTAGACATTTTCCAGCGGAGAGTTGGAACTCTCTATTCTGCCTTTATTTTGTTTTCAAATTATTATGTTGCTCCTAAGAAGTTATTAGGAGACATTTATTAGTAAAAGAACAGTGTTTTGCAGTTTGTGTGTGCGTATTATTGGTGGCTTGTCGCTGGGGCAGAACACCAGTTGCCAACATTTAAATGGCCATTCTTCTGAAGTATTTGCATTTTTCTCTTTCCTGTCTTTTCCCATGCTCCGGAAAGATGGTTGATAATATGTATTAAGTTTCCAGGTTCTTCATCTTCCCTGCTAAAATTTGAACTATGATGCTCACTCCTAAGTAAATAAAATGATAAAATGACTACATGTCCATTCAAATTGTTTAGCCTGGAATCTATTCCTTCCCACACGCAAATCACAAATTCTTCAATACATGCAGAATATGTATACCGTATTTTTCGGAGTATAAGACACACTTTCCCCCCCCCCCTAAAAGAGGGTGGAAATGTTGGTGCGTCTTATACACCAAATACAGCCATTTTTGGCCTCCTGAAGCCCCGCCCCATGCGAAAACGGTGTGTGCAGAGGGTTTGGGAGATCTGCAGAGTGCTCCTGGGGGCTGGGGGAGGGCAAAAACTTTTTTTTTCTTACTTACCTCTTCGAAATCTTGGTGCATCTTATACACCGGTGCGTCTTATAGTCCAAAAAATACGGTAGTTACATCCATTTAAGAAATTAGATAATGTAAGTTTCTATTTGAGCTAATCATTGCTGCTATCACTGTTTTCTTTCCCCTTTCTATTAGACCCTTTTTTCCATTCCATTTGTTTTTGCAGGTATTTAGCTATATATATAGCAACATATGATTGCAACATCTAGATTATAATAGCTTTCTACGAGCTGAATAAAAAAAATAGACAGGATACAAATTACACTTAAAAGTGGTTGCAAACACATTAGAGGGCTGATCTCTAACATTTAAATGTTTACGAAAGCATGGTTTTTAAATTAATCCAGTTGTTGGCGCATGAGATAGTGGGAACCCAGATGGAACTAGATTAGACAGTTGCCCATGGTCTTCTCTGAAGAAGAGCATCACATTTTGTGTTAATATTTTGGAAGATAAAAATGTAAAAATGAGCTTCATACTGCTTTCCTTGCTATCACGATTTAGTCTGGGTTGCTAGATTTGTAATTCATTGTAAATTCTGCCTGATTAGAGGTTTTTTAGAACTCAACTTTAAAAAAGTAGTTAGTGCATTGGTTATTCTTAATGTACAAAGATGTGAAATTGATTAACAAGAAATTACCTCAAAAGATATTTTCTCCTGGGTATATTCATGTTTATGAGCATATTCCAAACTAAGCTGTTCATAGATTGCCTCAGGAAATTGAAATTCTATTTGTAGCTACTGAATATTACTTGATATAATCTGTCTTTATACTATGTAGACTATTATTGCTTTGGACATTTTTTTTAGGAAAGGCAACATAAGGAGAAATCTATAAAAAGCATGGATTTATAATTTTTCTCATTTGGAAGATGCTCAAATGGCCTTGGTTAGTAGCTGCAGAGGATGACAGCCCAATTCTCTCTAGACTCATTTCTCTCAAAAGTTTCTGGCTCCATATTTGGACTATATCATGAAAGCAGAGTCTTTCGGAAAGTTGTCCTGTCATAGAGGGTTCCACAAGATTCTGGAGCTATGACTAAAGAAATATTGGCTTACCAACTTGGCCAAATCTTTATCAGATGAAGCAGAACAGGATGATATCAATTAGGAAACAGCTATATGGGTGCTCTGTCTCATCAGTTTGATGCCTACATCTCTCATGGAAAACTCAACACACGCTCAAACTCATTTTCTTAAAGCTATTTTCGCTTTTAGAAAAAGTATGTCCCACCAGATAATTTTTAATTTTTTTTCAGACAATTATAGCTCTTTCCCACTTTTGCATGAAGGACACTCCTATACCACCAACATTTCATGAAAATGAGCCACAATAATCTTTGTACGTCATGGATTCAAAATTCAAGGCAGATGCTCAGATCATCTCCTGTGTAGCCATGATGACCACAGAAATAACCACTTCTGTTTTATTCATCGTTTTAGGTTTAATATGTTAGCTGTCATGTTTTAGATGGAATATATATTTATTTTATAGATTGTAATTTTTTAGATTTATACTTGCACAGGTAATTAACACACCATTATAGTAGCGTATATTCCATTTTTATCTGTTATTTTATATTTGTTATGCTAGCATTTTATCTCATCTATTTGATTTCACTTTTGTGTTGTATTTCTTCAAGTTTTACTAGTCAACAATATTTCATTCCTAGTCAATAATATTTCATTTCGTATATTCAAGTACCTAGAATGCACATACATATAAAATATAAAATAAACTAATTAATATTTTGTAAAATCAATATAGCAAGTTAATTTTTTATATTCAGAGTTAAAGTGTTAAAATCTGCAATACAATATATGCAGGCATAACAGCTCCCTTTATCATAAAAATTTAAAAACTGACTCTGGTGCTTCGCCTACCTTCCCTTGAAGGGAATAAACTTTAGCTACTCTTTCTTTTCCAAGGGATTTGGCAGGTAGCATGACCTGGTCAGCCTTCTGGTCTTGGAAGCTAAGCAGGGGTTGTTCAGTAAGTGCCTGGGAGAAGATATTACATCAAGGGACCTAACATGAGGACCTATACATACTGAATAATACAGGTAGTATTGACTACAACAATTCATTTAGTGACTGTTCAAAGTTACAACGGCACTAAAAAAGTGACTTATGACTGTTTTTCACACTTACAACCATTGCAGTATCCCCATGATCACGTGATCAAAATTTAGATGCTTGGTAACTGACTCAAATTTATGATGGTTGCAGTATGCCAGGGTCATGTGATCTCCTTTTACGACATTCTGACAGGCTGTATATTGCACGAGTCAAAAAGAGGGCTGTGAAACTCTTTACAGACCCCTCGCATCCTGGACATAAGGTGTTTCAACTCCTACCCTCAAAACGACGCTATAGAGCACTGCACCCCAGAACAACTAGACACAAGAACCGTTTTTTCCCGCACGCCATCACTCTGCTACACACATACTTCCCTCAACACTGTCAAACTATTTACTAAGTCTACACTACTATTAATCTTCCCATCGTTCCTATCACCCATCTCCTCCCACTAATGACTGTATGTCTGTAACTTTGTTGCTTGTATCCTTACAATTTATATTGACTGGTTCCTACTATGATTTGATTTCTTATTTGTACCCGGACTATCATTAAGTGTTGTACCTTAGGATTCTTGACGAATGTATCTTTTATTTTATGTACACTGAGAGCATATGAACCAAGACAAATTCCTTGTGTGTCTAATCACACTTGGCCAATAAAAAATATTCTATTCTATTCTCTATTCTATTCTATTCAAAGTCAACAGGGAAGCCAGATTCACTTAACAACCATTCTACTAACTTAACAACTGCAGTGATTCACTTAATAACCATCTCACTTAGCAACAGAAAAGTTGGGCTCAGAGCTGATCCTAAATCAAGGACTATCAGTATTCAATGGCAGGGAAAAGAATGGCAAAATACTTCGGGCACTATTGCCAAGAAAATGGCATGGTTGCATTCATGTAGTCACCAAAAGTCAAGCTTGCCTCAAAGGCATCTGTGGTTTTTTGACTTTTTAAAGAGATGAATGTCCTTGTTTGCCTGTTTATTATGATGTTATGATGATATGAAGCATCAGCTCTTCTTTTTCCAAAAAAAAGCAGTGTGACACATAAAAACAGAAGGAACTTAAACAAACACTTGGGCATAAGTCCAGGAGAACATCAACAATGAAAAGGTCATTGGATTAAAACTTTTTTTAAAATATCTCTTCTAAGACTACATCTAGCTGGAAAAACAAGTGTTTAATGAGCTTGGCAAAATATCACTTTGGTTGGGCTTGACACATACAAGCTAGGATGCAACAGCCAGAATATTCTGTATCCAAATATTCCCACTTACATTTCCTTTCCTTTCCAGCACTGAAAATAAACTCTGGCATTTTCAGTTGGAAGGACAGAAAAATAAGATTAAATTATTTTTAGTGGTATAATCATTTTTATTCTTTCATTCTGATTTATATTATGTCCTTCATATAGAACTTCAAGCATTCAGTGGGTAAGTAAGAAGGCAGATAAAGCTCCCTTAACTTGATTTTTTCTGCAAGATCTGGAGCTGTTTGCATTCATGGCAATTCTGCCACTGATGTCAACTTCTCAATACAGAAGCTCACAATGAGGCCACCGGTCTGAATTTTTGCTACTGATAGTTTTTCTCTTGATAACCAGAAAAAAGAATTTTAACAGAAGAGTGAAATACACTTTTCAGGGCTATTTCTGATCTCCCTCCAATCTCCCACCAACCTCCCACTACTAATAAGAATCTCACTCTCATTATGTTTTTTTTAGGAAACTTTTAAAGCATGGCTTTTCCAAATTAGCTTTAGAGAGTAACGTAAGAGTGGGAGGTATACCTGATTTGGGATGGATCAGAGTGCCTCATGTTAGAAGATGCCATGGTTTCTTCTAATCCTTTGATTATGTTGAATTTCTGTTAATAAGGTTTATTGAGGTGTTTGGCAGTTTGTGCTTTTGATGTAAGCTGCTTCAAGTGGCACAACTGAAACAGCACAAAAGCAGTTGCAGTATATAAATAAATAATTCTGATTATATCTTGCCTCCGATCCAATGGCTCACATGCCTCTTAGGAGCAGGCTTGAAAGTGGAATGGAACTATTCTACAAAATGGATTGCACGTGGCCATTAGTATGGATCTTCATATCTTCTTAACTGGCACTACCTTTCATGGACAGTTGCCTTGAAGACTTCAGGCTCCTGATTAGCTCTGGAGCTAATTGGCTCTGAAGGTTATAACAGGTGTCACTGCAATTTTTCCATCTCGTTTATTTTACTTTTCAACTAATTTGAAGATTGGAAACCCTTTGGACAGTCAACCAGAGGCATTATACGCATACCACACACATAGACACACACAAATACCATAATTTCCAAGGACTACAAGGGGTGCCGACATTTCTTTTCCACTTTTTTCTGACACCTCAAGCATATTTGAGGTGTCAGAAAAAAGCCGAGGTGGCGCAGTGGTTAGAGTGCAGTACTGCAGGCTACTTCAGCTGACTGCTAGCTGCAGTTCGGCGGTTCAAATCTCACCGGCTCAAGTTGACTCAGCCTTCCATCCTTCCGAGGTGGGTAAAATGAGGACCCAGATTGTTGGGGGCAATATGCTGACTCTGTGAACTGCTTAGAGAGGGCTGTAAAGCACTGTAAAGCGGTATATAAGTCTAAGTGCTATTGCTATTGCTATGTGCTATTTTTTTCTTTTGTTTCTCCACGGAAATGCCCCCAATGTTTGACACTCAAAAGTTTTGTAGGGTAAGAGTGCAAAAACAAGAGGTTCAATAGGACCAGTTGTGGCCCTTGTTTTGTAGGTTGCCCACTTCTGTTTTGAACCACCTACATGTTTATATTACTCTCTAAAACCATGAAGACTAGAATCTTGCTTGACTTTAATCTATTACTTGTTTTGTGCTACGCACTTGCAAAATCAGATTCCAAAATACTAGAGTGCCCATTAGTGATGATTTAGGCAATTAAGTAAGATGATGAGTAGATAAAAGAGAGACAATGTCTGGTCCTTGACCTTTCCCAATAATTTTTCCATTTGACTAAAATTCTCAAAGAGCCATTACATTGATTTCACTTATTTTCTTTTTCTTTTGAATGCTGCACAAACAACTCAGAGCACAGATGAAGGATAGAGAAATATCCATTTCTGTTTCCCTTGAGAGATAGAATCACCAGCTTAATTTAGCTGAAGTGGGTAGTTACCAGTGTGGATGTAGAGGAAGGACCTTGATCTCAACATTGCATTTTTAGTTGTTAATTAAAAGCAGGAAGAAATTGCTGGACTAAGAGCTTTTCTGATTCTCGTGGCCTTGTTTGTGCTGCACAGCAGCCATTAGATTTCATTAGTTTAAAGGTAAATTATGAAAGTTGGAGAAACACCGGCTAAAAATCAGGTAAGTTGGAGGTCAAATCTATTTTGAAGCCTAAGAACAATATGACAAACATCTTGGGAAAGGACATAAATTAGCTCCTTTGAAAGACTGGAGATGCAGTTCTTCCTTTTAAGAGAAAGGTGATGGTAATGGATTTTAGGGGGGGGGGAGAATTTAACCTAATCACTTGCAATTAATGGAGGCTGATCATTAATCATAAAAAGAAGCAGCTTTGGAACTCCCGTGTTGCTTAGGGCAGCCAAAGTAACTGTCTGTGCATGCATGTGCATGTGTCTCTCTAAGTAATACATTTAAAGTGAAATATGTCAGATGTGATTAATTCTCTAAAACCCTATCTTGGGATATAATGCTGGCCATGGCAGATGTTTAAATACTCCATGCAAAATGGTCTGTGTCCAAGAGGATTCTGAGCATTCCAAATAAAACTGAGGAAAGCAATATGTAAATAATAATTATCATACATATATATCCATCACACTGTTCCCTTTCATTATAAGCCACATCATACTATAAAATTCAGCTCAAGAGAAACAGTAAAGGAAAGGGGGAAAGTGGTTGTTGCAAACAGGGAAATAATCCCCCCCCCCAAATAGGCCAACTGCTTGGATACAGATTTGGGGCACTGGAATTCAAGTTCTGTAATGAAGGTTTCCTAGTTTGTGGATTGTGATCTTGTAGTGATGAAGTGGCTTATACATCCTAGTGATGCTATGAGCTGTGCCATTGGAAATGCACGTTGTCAGAAACTCAACTGCAACAAGTTATACCTAAAAGTTCAAATTACATATTCTCTTGTCCTTTCCTCGGAGGAGGAAATGGCAACCATTCCAACAGCCCACCAAGAAAACCAAATACTATAGACATTCACAGTCAAGACATCAACATGATCCTGAAAAATGAAGTAGTTTGAGCATCAAGAAAAACAAATAATTCAGTACTAGGTGAAATAAAACCAGACTGTTCAATGGAAACAATAATCAATAAGCTAGATCTCAAATATTTTAAACATAATGAGAAGGCACTGATGCTTGGAAAAATTCAAGCTCACAATAGATAAGATGACTAGATTCTATCACTGATGACTTAAGCAGGAGCTTATAAGAACTCAAAGAGTGCATTTTTGATAGAAAATCCTGGCAAGGTGATATTCCATTATCACGATTAGTTGGAAATGACTGAATAGCAATAAACACATGAAAGAAGAAATGATTTTTCAGAGGGATGTTGAAGGAAGGTAGATCACACTGTAAAGGGCAGAAGACAGTGATGCTAAAAGTTAGAAAAATAGCTGAATCACAGAGATGAGCAACTAGCACTCTATATGAATACGCGCCCCCTCTCAAGTTTTAGTGCAGCCCCTCGAGTAATTCAGCTTCCCATTCAATATAGAACAGGGGTGTCAAACTCAAGGCCCGGGGGCTGGCCTGCGGGGTGCTTAGATCTGGCACGCAGAACCGCCCTGGAAACAGCGGAGGACTGGCCCACGGTGCCTCTGGCAGCAAAAACAGAGCTTGGGGGAGCCGTATGCAGCCCTCCCGAGCTCCGTTTTCACTTGCAGAGGTTTTTAGGAGGCCGTCGCAGCCGAAAATGGAGTTTGGGAGCCCGTTTTCTCTGGCAGAACTCTCGGGCCGCCACAGGCGCCCTCGACACAAGTGAGGTCGAGCTGGCCACGCCCACCCTGGCCATGCCCACTTCAGTCCCCCACAACCCTGATGCCGCCCTCAATGAAATCAAGTTTGACACCCCTGATATAGAAGATCCACCTATACAACAGAAGGAAACTCTAAACAAAACCACTCATAGATCAAAATCATATTGAGGCATTAACTTTATTAAACATACTGGAGACTTACACAACAGTTTCCAATTTCTAAGTTTCCTAAACCTTTTCTTTCTGGATATATGAATACAGTAATCCTCGACTTACGACCACAATTGAGCCCAAAAATTCTGTGGCTAGGTGAGACAGTTGTTAAGTAGGGTTTGCCCCATTTTACAACATTTCTTGTTAAGTGAATCACTGCAGTTGTTAAGTTAGTAACACAGTTGTGAAGTGAATCTGGCTTCCCCCATTGACTTTGCTTGTCAAAAGGTCGAAAAAGGTGATCATGTGACCCTGGGACACTGCAACAGTCATAAATATGAGTCAGTTGCCAAGCAACAGTCAGAAGTATGAAAAACGGGCATAAGTCATTTTTTTCAGTGCTGTTGTAACTTTGAACAGTCACTAAATGAACTATTGTAAGTCAAGGACTACCTGTAGACTCTCCTTTACTCCATTTGATCTGCTATTGGCCAAGTTTATCCATATTTTCCTCATGCCTTTTTTTTTTCTCCCTCTAGATCTCTTTCCTCTCAGAATTTTATCCACCTTGTCTGATGAAAAAAAAAATCTTCAAATGTAGAAATTTGAAAACATTCAACCAGTTCAGTAATCATAAATTGGCTTAGATAGTAAAGGAGGTGTCTGTATCAGCTCCTCTTCAGCTGGGTACTCTTTCAATGTGCTATACTACAATTCCCATGATCTCTTATCATGATTGTCATGCTTTCTCTGAAACAATTTATTCTGAACTTGTAATGCCGATCCATAGATCAGGAACCAGGGGTGGGTTCTAACTTACCTCGCTGCCAGTTCGCTTCCTCCCATGCCATGTGGCCGCGCCTCGTGGGCGCATGCATGCGCAGTGCCGAAAAATCCAAAATTTTTAAAGCCGAAAACAAGATGGCGACGCATGCGCAGTGCCGGAAACTCGGCTTTTGCGCATACGCAGAATAAAAAAAAATAAAACAAAATTCAAAAACAAAATTCAAAAATTATTTAAAAAAAGATGGCGGCGGCCACGG
>QLTV01002265.1:2742667-2754674 GCA_003457575.1 Thermophis baileyi | reverse complement strand
AAGAAGAGGACAAAGTACGGCTTCCGTGTTTGTGTGTTTGTGTCTCTGTGTGTGTGTGTGTTGGAGGACACGATAGAGGAAAGTGGGAAGAGGAAAACTTGAATTACAGTCCTTTAAAGAAAAGCCGCAGGGCGTAACAAAAATGAATCCTTTCAATCTATTGACTAGAGGAATAACAGAATAACAGAGTTGAAAGGGATCTTTGAGGTCTTCTAGTCCAACCCTCTGCTCTGGTACAGGAAACCCTATACCATTTCAGACAAATGGTTGTCCAATCTCTTCTTAAAAACTTTCAGCGATGGAGCATTCACAACTCCTGGAAGCAAGTTTGGTCAGACCAAGGGGCCTGGAAGGGCGGTGGGGAACTCCATAGCAGCTGGACACTCTTCAAGGGATGGTATTCCTACTGAGAGCTCTAGCGCTAGGCATGGCTATGTGAAATGCTCTGACATGTCTTTAAAGAAGTATTCCTCTGTGCCTTTGGAATTCCAGCAAAATATGCATGATTACCTTTCAGTAATCATTGGTCATTGCTGAGTGTTCCCTGGTGGTATACCAAAGTTTTCAATTCAATATAGAGCATCTACCAAGTCACTAATGTGTAGCTATTCACTGCAACAACAGTGTCGGTTTTCTCTTGCATTATAGCAAGTTTAATGTTCATTATATGGGTTTTGGAATTTTATTCACTTAAAATTCATTTCCTAAAAATTGTTCTCTGGTTTTGCAAGTTTGGGATGAGGGGTGTTCTCCTTAGTGTATTCTGATATCTGTTCCATAAAAATTGGTTAAAAGCCAATTTTAAAAGCGAGCTTCCCAAAAGCTTTTTGGTGTGTTTTCCTCCCAAGACTTTTAAAAGGTTTTATCAGATTATAATTTTTAAATGTGTCCTAATGATGAAAGGGTTGAAGGACTGCCGACTAATCACATTAAGTTGATTACACTTTAATCAACTGATATGTCAATGAATGAAATTAACAGGGCACTCAGCCCAAAATACAGTCTTTAACTCAGCAAACATTGCACAGTGAAGTATAAATGGTTTGTATACAACATCCCAGAAAGGAGCTGCTGTAAAAACCTCTATGGCTGTATTTGCACAACATACTGACTTCACTCAATTACAGTTTAATAAAATAATCCAATTATGTAGGTTCACACAACATGCTTGAGGAGGTCAGTTTACATTTTAGTTGTTGCATTTGCACAACATAATCCGTTTGGTTACTGTTATCTGTACATAGATTGTGTACTATATTTACGGTACATTAGGAAAGATAAACGTGACTACACTCAGACCTTACAAATTAGACAATATTTTAGCCAAGTTATGGTTACAAAATCAGCCTATGTTCTTTCTACTTGAAATTTGGAGAAGACATAAGCATTACCTTCACCAACTTAGCTTCATCTCTTATTTTATTTGTACATTGGTTCTCTTGTTTGAGGACCACAAGAACTTGGAGCCTATACTGTAGTATAAAATATTAGGATTGTGCATATTTCAGATTTTATCCAGAAATTGTGCTTCAGAATGTGCAGGAACCCAGCATCTCACAAATAGGAACACCTCAACACTATTCCAAAGAATAGAGTACCATTTTGGGGGAATGTATAGCATAGTGTTTCTCAATCCTGGTTGTTTTTGCTGTTGTTGTTGTGGTTGTTGTTATTGTTGTTGTTGTTAGTGTATGGCATTGTTATATTAGCCAGGAGACCACAATACGATTGCAGAGTAGTAATTTGGCTGCCAATTTACCAGCTGTGTTGTAGGACACGCTCATGTGCTTCCCAAGATGCAACAGAGGAGGGCGAGCTGGCTTTGCACCAGAAAGAAAGATGAGCAGCTCTTCCTGAAGCGCCATCCTAGGCCCTCTCCCTTCCCCGGACCCGCCTCATAAACAGGCACTGAAACTAGGAAAGTTCAGAGCCAGCAGGAATCTGACTGCCTGCATGGAGCACCAATTCGTCTCCCTACCAAATGGTACTTACAGTATTTATCTACTTGCATAGAACATGCTTTCAAACTGTTAGGTGAACAGAAGCTGAGGCGAGTGATGGGAGCTCGCCCCGTCACACAGTGCTAGAACCGTTAAAACAAAGACCATCTCCAGCATCATTAAACCACTGAGCCACCGCGCCTCCTCAACCTTGGTGACTTCAGATGCGCAGACTGGGGAATTCCAGGAATTGAAGTCCAGACATCTTAAAGCACATGAATCTAATAAATATATCTCTAGAATTTCTTAAGAATGGGGAGTAGAGATAGGGTGTTTAACTCTTCACTGAAAAGCAATAAGGAATTAAACACCCTATTTAGTCCTACCATTTTGTCATTCATATATTGCTCTCTGTTAAAATTGTTTTCCCACAACCAAATTAGCTGCATGGCTTTAAAATCATTTGTTCACACTTAGTGCCTTATTAACCCTGCCTTATTAATGTATTCCTTAAAAATGATGCTAAATATTACATTATCAAATGCAATATGTTCTTCAAGAGATGGCTTTTCTTTCTAAAAGCAGTTTATCAAATAAGCTTCTTAAAGGGGAATGTTGTAAAGTTGAAGAAAATGCTAATCAATGTGTAGACATGAGGGGAATATATGAAAGAACTCTGAAATCTCAAAGTCTTATTTTAAGAATAAACTCCTCAGATTCTTAGCAGTATGAAGATCTATAGGTTGATGTTCTGAAGTCGGGTGTGTGTGTTTAAATCATGCTTCTGCTTGTTTTATTGCATAGTTTCATAGCTTCTACTTGAGAAGGTATCCATAAAAGCATTCTTTTGTTATTAGTATCCCAAGGAAATAATGTTTCAATTGTCCTAAACTCATTATCCTTCAAAGAACCTGGCTCTCCACTACAGGTCTGAATGGAAAAGTATGGAAAATTATATCCATAGCTGACCATGGTGAATCTCTGGCAAAAGGCATTTATTGTTACAATTATTTTTAAAACAGAGGCCTGTGGGGTCAAAATCAGCACCCCAGCCACTTTTAGTTAAGCAATACCAGTCTTGTAATACCTTGGAGTTAAGAGACACGATGGAAAGTTACAAAGGGACACAGAAATGAGGACTGTTTTTATCACACGGGGGACTAACAATGGCAAAACACACAAGACAACACTCACCCCAGAGGTGATTTTACTTCCTCTGTTTGCTCTGGGCTCATCACCAAATTAGATTACCTTTCCTTCTTCATCGCCCCAGCCCACCCCCACCCCTTCTTGGATACTTCCCTCCAAAATTGGTATTCTTACTACCCCTCCAGTATTTGGATTCCATCTTCAGAAGGACCCATGTGGGAACAAAAAACAAATCATCTCATTGTTTGGGGGGTGTCTTCTCATCCATGCCCACCCTCTTCCCTCCCCAGATACGCACATTTCTTCTTCACAACTTCCTTTTCCCCTTATGTCCCCCTCCCTCCCTGAAACACACGAGATGGCTTCTCCCATCAATTCTTTACATTCACAAACAACGAAAGCAGAGGACAATCCCAGTTCCTCAGTCAACACTTTGCATTAAGGCAGCCTCCACCATGTACTGCCGCCTGCTGCCATCTTTCCTTGGAGCTGTCAGTCCAAATTGTTATCTGCCTGAGGGCCTCTTTACCTTGAGGCCTCTTCCTTTAATTCCTTGTTCTTCCGGACCTCCTCAGCATGCTTACATAAAAATGATAATCCTAAAAAAAAAAAAGACATCACAAGATGTGGCTAGAGCAGGGGTGTCAAACTCAATTTCACTGAGGGCCGCATCAGGGCTGTGGTTGACCTCAGGGGGCCAGGCGGGCACAGACAACTGAGTGGGCGTGACCAGCTTGATGCCACTCACTGGGCGTGGCCAACTGGGTGGGCGTGGCCAACTTGACGCCATTCCCCAAACTGCTGGCATGTTTCCTCTTTGCACTGGATAGACCAGGCCGAAGCCACGCGGGTCAGCCCCTTACATTTTCCAGGATGGCCCCGTGGGCTGGATCCGACCACATCGCAGGCCGGATCCGGCCTGCGGGCCTTGTGTTTGACACCCCTGGGCTAGAGTCATCAATTTAGTGGGATAGGCAAATTCATGCATAGGACTCCCATTTTTTCCCTTTTCCTACCCTGTAATCCCTTGCATTGGGGTGGAGTCGGGGTGACTGAATGGAGCTGAGTGTTTACTGGCCAGATGCCTTTCCTGACACCTATGCAGAGCTCACAGCAGATATGTTCTCTTTGCGCCCAGAGAGAGAAATATCTGCTGCTAGGATCAAATTCGCAGCCTCCTGATTGTGAGGTGAGAGCTCCATCTCTAGGCCACCATGCTGCTCATGCATAGGACTCCCATGGCTTCCATTAATCTTCTTGAGAAGCTACATATCTCTGGATATCAATAACCATGAATTAAAAATGGGGAATAGGGCCACCACTATCATGTCCCTAGAGACATCTAGTTGGCTACCATAGAAACACAATTACTGGATTCACACAAGATACATCTGATGGGCCTTCAGAGGCTATTAGCACTTTGAACTGAAGATAAAAATCCTGAAAAACGAGTGATCCTGTTTTTCTTCACACACATTGTAGTCTAGCACATATGTCTTGATCCAGTGCAACCCACACCTTCCATCTCCATCCTTACTAGTGTTGACCCCTCACCTTCTCCTGAAGACGTTCCAACATAGCAGCTAAATGTGCTTCTCGGTTCTCCTTGTTAGACTCCATTTTCTGTATCAGCCTCTCCTTGGCAGTTTTGATGAAATTGTTGTTCTCCTCAATGGCTTTCTGGATGACCTCCCGTTCATGTTCCCGTTTTCCTGCCAAATGCTTCAGGAGTTCTGCTTCCTGGTACTGTACCCATAGAATAATATGAGAATGATATACATATATAGGGTGCATTGACTAAGGGACAATGCAGCAGATCCTAGGTTAGATACACTAGGCTCCAAATAAATCTCAGCTAATAAAATATATGCTTTACTGGGCTGTTTTGCATTGATAAGAAGATTGGATCTGATGACTTGATAAAGAAAGAAATTCCAACACCTAAATGAGTGATGATACAAAGATAATCTGTTAAAAAGTCAAAAATCAGTACTGGGTTTCAGTAGTCTGTTTGCTGTGTATGTCAGAGTTGGCTAAGTTCTGCACCGTTGCCTCCTGCCCTGGCCCAAAAACAAAATTGGGGATGTTTATTGCTAACAGCTTTGCAACATTAGATGAACACAGCTGGAATGTTATGGCACAAATATCAATATATATGTGTGAAGTATGCATCATTCCTTGTATAAGAAACTTTCTATTTTACCTGGTTTAAAATTGGGGATAGATGGCATTCCCAAATGTTGTATCGCTATTTCCTTCTTTTCCTTTTCTAAAATCTTTTTGTCCAACCTGACTATGGTGGCTTAGGATTATGTGAACTGTAGTCCAACAGTACATAGCTAAATTGATAAATGGCTAAGAAGACGGATTTCCAATTGCCTTGTAGGGATTTTGACATTTGTCAATCTCAATTTTCCAACCACGTTTCTTTTTTGTAATCTGTGTTCATCAAGATACATTTGGGAAGTCTTCTTTCGCCTGCTGAATGCTTAAATACAGCAGGAAAACCTGTTCAGTGTCAAGTATGCAGATTTTTTATATGCCCAGCCTTCTTCTCTTTGGTCAAAGTAACACTGTTGGGACAAAATCTTTCAAGTTAACTTATACCAGTTTCCCTTACAGGTCAGGATCTCACTTCCCTCTATGTATCCTAAGGGGTACTTTATAGCAGGGGTCTCCAACCTTGGCAACTTTAAGACTTTTGGACTTCAACTCCCAGAATTCCTTCTGGGAGTTGAAATCCAAAAGTCTTAAAGTTGCCAAGGTTGGAGACCCCTGCTTTATAGAATACTATTAACTAGCAGCTCAGACAGGCTAGCCTGGTTTTTAATTTGTAAAATGTCAAGTAATTGTAATGAGATGGATCAGATATGACCTTTCAAAGATCACGTAGTGCAAAAACAAGTAACCTATTGATTGCAGCACAGCATTTTTAAAAAATATTGTTCATGGCCTCATGATAACACGTAAGTGGGATGGATTGCTTCCAGAGATAGCTTGCTGCCGGTTTGGACCGGTTCTTTAGAACCGGTAGCAGAAATGTACCGCCGCTCGCCGAACCAGCAGCGATGACTGGCGGTCCACGCTCCCGAACCGGTCCTCCGGTTGCCGCAGCTTCAAAAAAAAACCTCTGCGCATGCGCAAAGGCTTCTGCGCATGTGCAGAGGGTCATTTCCGGGTCTTTTGCGCATCGTGACGGGGCAAAACGCGCACTTCCATCGCGATCAGAACTGGTAGGGAAGGTAAGTAGAACCCACCCCTGATTGCTTCCCCTAGTTGTTGTTGTTGTTTTTAAAGAGAATTTGCTCAGAGTTTTGTTTTCTGCTTCTGTCAATATAGCAAGTCTATGTGAAAGCTATTGTAGATCTGAAAGAATCTCATTTCTTTCAGCTCCTACTAAAAATCAATGGCACCTGATTCAGGGGTGAAATGCTCCCGGTTCGGGCGTGCCTGCCGGTCGTCGGAGAGCCAGTAGCGACGGCAGCGCTAGGCTTCGCCCACCCGCCCGGACGCCGCCATTTGGGTTCTTTTACCCTCTGCGCATGCGCAGAACGCTTTGCGCATGCGCAGAGGGTAAAAGAACCCAAATGGCGGCGTCCGGGCGGGTGGGCGAAGCCTAGCGCTGCCGTCGCTACTGGCTCTCCGACGACCGGCAGGCACGCCCAAACCGGGAGCATTTCACCCCTGATTCCCGATTCATTTACACAAAATATCTGCATGTTTTATTTGTACATTTTTAAAACAAATCTCAAAGTGGTTTACAAAACAATTCAAACAGAAACCTACTTTAAAGCACTATCAAGCATCTCCATAAGGAATGGTCCAAAAAGTTACGATGGCATCTGTGCTCTAAGCCCCAGCTGCAATGCATATAAAATAAGCAGGGGCTTTGATCACATCTTCATGGCCACCATCACGATTAAAAGCCTGGAAGAAGAAGAGTGCCTTTGCCTGGTGCCAAAAATACAACAAAGATGGCACAAAGGGTACCTCACTGAGGAAGCCATTGCAAAGTTGGTGACGTGCATTAAATTTGGCCCTATACAGTATTTGATTCTTCTCTGAAATCCAAACTTTAATTTATCATGGGTCTACAGTTCCATTACATATTTATATTCCTGCCTTACATACTTGAAACTTTTCCTGTTCTTTTTCCTTTTCCTTATAAATTCTATGCTTATGTAATCTTGCAAAAGTTTTCAAGTGAAGGTCAGGGAAAGATACTTGAAGGTATTATTTGCTTGTGTCTTGCCAAATAAAGCTACACCTAGATGCTGGCAAAAGAGAGGTTTATTTATTGCTATCTGAACGTACTGACCACATGAATGAATCTGTTACATGGGTAAAGCAGAGACACAGAGGGGTTTATCAGTCAAAGACACCCAGATATGAATACTTTATTTTATTTTAGCAATTTCTCCTTTGTGCAAATTGATTTTTCTACTCGGTTTTCAGGAGGTTGACTTGATCACCTCTGGTTTCATGCATGATGATCCAAACAAGGCCTGTCTTTACAGGGGAACATTACATTATGCATAAGCTTTGTTGAGAGTGGGGTTATCAAAAATGCCTGTTGACAGTAAACTGAGAAGCCTCCTGTGACTTAACAAAGCTACCATAGAAAAGCCCCTCTCTTGGGAAGTCACTCCAAACTTCAAATGTGTTAACCTGGATGTAATTTCCAGCCTAAACAATAGATACGCTGGAAGCAAACAAGCAACCTAGGACTCTAAAAAATATTTCCTGAAGTATTTCCAAGAGGAAAGGAGTGGATAAGATCACTTTTTAAGATCAAGGGGACAGGAAAAGATTTAACTCAGGATCTAAGAGAAAAGCTGAGCCAAGAAAAAGAATTCATTCATTTATTTCCCCCACAGTTGTCATCCAGAAGCTATTCGTGACTACCTATCAAGGTCAGGCAGGAACAAGGATGAATGAATGATGCCTCCTAATGGATTATCAATAATTTGTAAGCAGGAAAGCACCGCCAATTTCTTTCTTCCTGAGATCAGCCCATTCCTAAGCAGTTGAAGAGCTAGCTAACATTTTGCTTGAATTCCTTTCCTCCTCACTGTTCACAGAACAAGGTAAAAATGGCTCCCTTCTATACATTTATGTTAAGCACATGCCTAAGACTTCAATATTATGCTTATTTACAAGACTGTATTCTATTGCATGTTATGAACAAATGGAATAACTTATTTTACACTTCACCCATGAATGACATTCATTTGAATTAGACATGATTTTCTTCTATTATTTTATTATTTTAGTGAATATTGAATAAGTTAATAAAACAAGGCAAGTGTCATTTAATATTTCCCCACTCAATGGGGAAATTTAGTCAAATGGTACTATTGGAGAACTAATGTGCTATAGTGCTGAGCTGGAGAGCTTAAGGCGCTGAACTAGGAGCAGGGAAATCTAGAGTCAAGTCCATAATCAACCACAGGCCTCGCTGGATGCTTTTCGGCCAATCACTCTTTCTTAGCCCAGACTACCACAGGGTAACTTTTCAATGGTTAGATTAAGCAAATGCTTAAATATCTCAACTGCAATAAAACATGTATATGAATAATATCAATTAAGAGAGAGGCTGAATTTGTACAATATACTTAATCTGGTTTGCATGATTAATTTTTCATATTTTGGAACAGCCCATCTCCTTCACAGAGGGACAATATATTGAACCCTAAACTAACCAAAGAAGCTGGGTTTATAAAACATTGGGGGGGGGGTTTCCTCTAACCAAGATTAAAATTAATCAGGTTTTGCACATTCTATAAATGGAAGCACTAAGCCCTTACCTGACCCAGCTAGTACATTGAGTGAACTAAGCCAGGCAGTGCAAAATTATCACTTTTTCAAATTCATTGTAATGTTTAGTTAGAACACAGCAGACTTCCCCAACTTGAGACCCTTCCAGGTGTTGGGCTTAGTTCCACAATTCCCAACCAGCATGGCTCTGTGAAGAATTCTAGAAGTTGGTGTCCATAATTCTGGAGGCATCCAAACAGGGGAGATTTTTTTTCTCTGGAGTAATTTCATGGAATCCTAAGAACAAACTTGGTGAACAAGCCCATGACATTTCTTAACCGCACTGTGGATATCATGCAGGTACAAACTATTTCTCACCTTACGTCGTTCCTCAGCAGCTTCTAGCTTCTTCTGGATCTCCTCCAATGATGGGTCACGCCGTCGAGGCAGGGAGGCATTGAATTCAGGGATTCCATCGAAGGACGGTGGCTTAAGGATAACCTCAAAGGATTGTCCTGAGGTGCGTTTGTTGAGTTCAATGACCTCCATGTCAGATATGACACACCAGGTCAGGTCTACAGTGTCTACTAAACAAAAGGGGGAGAAAAGCTGAAGAATAAATGCCAAGAAGCAGTTTAAACTAGCAATGGGCAGAATTACTCTAGGCCACAGGGAAAACTACTGGAAATCTGTATCTCTCAGGCAGGGGTGAAATGCTACCAGTTCGGCCCGGTCCGGGCGTAGCGGTAGCAGCGGCCGCCGGTGGTTCAGAGAACCGGTAGCGGCGGCAGCGCGAGGCTCCGCCCACCCGCCCGGACGTCGCCATTTTCCTGTTTTTAACCCTCTGCACATGCGCAAAGCGTTCTGCGCATGCGCAGAGGGTGAAAAAGTGCATGTGCGAGCGGAACGAGCGCACGCGCGCGAAGCGCACACTTCCGAACCGGTAGGGAAGGTAAGTAGATTTCACCTCTGCTCTCAGGGGATATGAAGTTTCCCCTGCAACATTGAGGTCCTTTGGTGCAGACATGATGGGATTCATCAGCAAAGAAGTAGGCATGAAAGGAAAAGATTTCCAAGTTTGGAAATCAGTGTGTGCAAAATCCCTTCTTTGGTGCCTATTCTTCCAGCAAATGACACTGAGCCAGAGATAAAAATGAAGCAGTAACATATTTCTTCTTAAAGGCTAAATTCACACAGCTCACTTTATTGGCTCAGCTAGAAATCTAGCAGCTGCACTAGAGCAACATGAAAGTCGGTTAGCTTAGCTGTTTTTGCAAAAACAAAAAACCAACCACAAAGTAATAACTGTAGCTTTCTTAGCAAGAATATTAGTTTCCACTTACCTTCATATTTATATGACGGTTTATTTAAAGGATCTGAGAGAAAGCAGGAACAGAAGAGGGACACCAGGGGGAGCTCTTTCATTTTTTCTTTGTAGGCTATGTGAAACAAGAATATTAAAACACAATTACAAAAAAGGAGGTTTTATTAGCAATTTCCCTGGCATTTGTTCCTGGCCTCGGTTTTTTGTTTTGTTTTTCCACTTTCTTGCTCATCTCATAGCAGATATGGAAAGGAATGGAGGAGGAGGGGGAGAGGAAGAGCTGCTATTGGCTTCATTTTCAAATGCTGAGTTCTGCTAATGCTTTTATACAAATTCATAATACAGTTGCACTTGAAATGCTGTGTGTCCACATCTGGTGATTGCATCTCAAAAGGAAGTTCTGGAACTGGGGAAAGAGATGAAACAGGCACCATATAGACAGCAGAGAAATCAATTACTGTGTTTCCCTGAAAATAAGACCCTGTCTTATATATATATATTTTTTGAACCCTGAAATAAGCGCTTAGCCTTATTGCCATGCACTCAAAAGCCCGATTGGGCTTATTATCAGGGGATGTCTTATTTTGGGGGAAACATGGTAGTTAATTTGGTGCCCAATGGTCTTTAGAAGTTTTGCAGCAAACTTGCAAGGAGAGAAATTAAATAGATGATTGATCTCAATTCCTTTCGGCATGGGAGGGGGGAAAAAATCCCTGAATGATTTCTCCATTTCCCCTGAGCTATGCCAATTTCATTACTGCTAAAACATCCCATGGGAAAATTTTACTCTTGATATCTTCCTTGGGGATTTAACTAAAGCATGGGAAGCCAGGGAGACAGCAGATCTCTGATGTGAGTATGGAAGAGTGACAGACAGGACAGTCACACATACCGTCTCCTTTTTTGGCCACTTTACAACTAAACCAGTGCACGAGCACTATGCTCCAGCTGTGAGAATGTCATTAGGATTCTCTTTTCATTTGCAAGGATTTGCAGAAGCAAATTTGCCAGCATCAAATTAAATAAGAACTGGCAGGAGAAATTGGAGAATTTCTCTATCGAGATAGTTTCTCAATGAAAGTAAAAAAAAAAAAATGATACAGAAAAGTAGAATTCTTTGCTGCCAGCTAGCGTCTATCTGATTGCTCTCTGATTAGTTTAGTGCAATGGCTGGCTGGGAAATTTTGGGAATTGAAGTCCATGCATCTTAAAGTTGCCAAATTCAAGTAACACTAAATTAATGGCCCTTTGTGTGGGCACAGTGTGTAAACAGAGCCATTTTCTCTCATACGAGTGCTTCTTAAATTTCCCAACTGCCAAATTTAGATGTTATCTGATAACAGAAAACTGCATCCATGTGAAATCTGCTGCCCTTATCCTGTTAGGCTCTGTGCCTTCTCCCTTTCCAAACGTCACCATCCAGTGGGAAACCTTCCTCCAATCCCACAAACGATGCAGAGATAGGATGGCCATGAGTTTGGAGAGGTAGCAACTTTCCCTGTTATACTTAAATATAAAATATTTAATTAATAAATAAAATAAATAAAATAAAATATATAAAATATTTACAGACCCCTCACATCCTGGACATAAACTGTTTCAACTCCTACCCTCAAAACGACGCTATAGAGCACTGCACAGCAGAACAACTAGACACAAGAAGAGTTTTTTCCCGAACGCCATCACTCTGCTGAACAAATAATTCCCTCAACACTGTCAAACTATTTACTAAGTCTGCACTACTATTAATCTTCTCATCGTTCCCATCACCCATCTCCATCCACTTATGACTGCATGACTGTAACTTTGTTGTTTGTATCCTTACGATTTATATTTA